>PVHP010009754.1:0-49505 GCA_004024765.1 Zapus hudsonius | reverse complement strand
TCAATAACAATGTAAAAACCAAAAGGATCCAAGGGCAGAGACCAGCGGGCCCCTACCCCAGGCTCACCCTTTGCTTCTCATCTCCCTCCAGGACCTCCCACTCACGGGCCAAGGCCGAGGCAGCCCTCACTGCTGCTCAGAAAGCCCAAGAGGAAGCACGGATCGCCAGGATCACTGCCAAAGAGTTCTCACCTTCCTTCCAGCACAGGGAAAACGGTGAGTCCCGCCGGGCAGGCACGGTTCCAGCAGGTGTGGTGAGGAGGGCGGTGTGGGCGCTTCAGGCAGGCTGGGCATCAGACACGGTGCCTGACAGACGTTTGTTCCCGAGGCTACCCGGTGCCCAGCAGGACTGACGTCTCACCTGCATCCACCTCCCTTCCCGAAGCTTCGTGTGTGAGCTGGGTCTCAGCGCAGCAAGCCTGTGGGTGTGCATGGGTTTCACTGCCTCTGTTTCCACCTGCCCAGTGTTGTTCTAGAACCATCTGTGATGATGGAAATACCGTTTGCTTTATCCAGCGTGGCAGCCACGGCTCTGCGTGAGCTGTGGTAAGAGTGACTTGGGGATCTGAATCTAGTGTCCATTCATATTTTTGTTGGTGTTTGTTTCTAGCCCAGAAGAGTCTAGAACTCACTCTGTAGCTCAGGTTGGCCTCCGATCTGCAACAGTCCTCTGGCCTCAGCCTCCTGAGTGCTGGAAATAAAGGTGTGAGCCACCATACCCAGATTTAGTGGATTTTAAAAATATTATTATTATTTTGGTTTTTCGAGGTAGGGTCTCCCTCTAGCCCAGGCTGACCTGGAATTCACTATGTAGTCTCAGGGTGGCCTCGAACTCACAGCGATCCTCCTACCTCTGCCTCCCGAGTGCTGGGATTAAAGGCCTGCGCCACCACACCTGGCTCTAAAATTAAATATTTTTATTTATTTAAGAGAGAGAGAAAGAACAAATTTTAAAAAATGAATGAATGGGTGTGCCAGGGCCTGTTGCCACTGCAAACAAATTCCAGACACATGCACCACTTTATGCATCTGGTCACACGACTGTGGTGGAGATTGTGCTGGCGAGAGAGCCCAGGACCCCAGGGCCTGCCAGCTCCACCCCACATCCCTCTGTCCTCACTGGAAGGTGTCAGGTCCCGTGGAGCCCAGAGAACAGGGCTGGGCTCATATGCCTCCTATTCACTCTTGCTCGCTGCACACAAGATTGCTAGTGGAAAGCTGCATGAGGGAGGGAGGGAGGGAGGGAGGGAGGAAGGGAAGGAGGGAGGGAGGGAGGGAAGGAAGGGAGGGAGGGAGGAGTCAAGACTTGTATGTCACAAGACAATTTGTCTTCATTCAAAGGAAGAAGCCAAAAAGTTGGACACCCACTCCTAGCAGGATGTGCCATGCTTGGTCTGTGTTTTTTTTTTTTTAAATATTTATTTATTTGAGAGAGAGAAAGAGAGAGAGAGAGAGAGGCAGACACGGAGAATGGGCATGCCAGGGCCTCCAGCCACTGCAAAGGAATTTCAGACACATGAGCCACTTTGTGCACCTGGCTTTACGTGGGTACTGGGGAATCGAACTCAGGTCCTTCTGCTTTGCAGGCAAAGGCCTTAACCGCTAAGCTGTCTCTCCAGCCCAGTAGTCTGTGTTTTGACACTACAACTTTGTTGGGCTTCTAAAGTGGGGACAAGAAGGAGAGCTCATAGCTGTTGACAGGCCAGGCTGGGTCAGCAGATCTAATGAGTCTTCCTGTCTGTCCTTCTGGGGTTCAGCCCAGTACCAGCTCTGGTGTCTCACCCATGCAATGGTCATGGGCACCTCTTCCCAGGGCGTTTCCGGCATAGACAGGAAGAGGGCATCTTCCCTCAGCCTGCTGTTCCCATCCTAGAGGAACGGTCAGAAAGACAAAGCCCGATTCCTACTGGCATGACCTCGGTTCCTGGTCAGGCTCAGGTGGCTCCTAGACATTGGTTGCCTCCTCATCTTCCAGGCCCTTCTCTGGACACACGGGGCCTGGAAGTATCTGAGTTGGTTGAATCCAGGCCACCTGCCCTATAGTCAGGCCCCTGGGTACCTGACTGACTCCCCTCCAGGCAAGCCATGTATGACTTTGTGTGGGGGTGGGGGTGTGGCAGAGGGGGAAGGACTGGGGAGATTGCTCAGCACCCACTGTGCACATACAAGGATCTGAGTTGGATCCCCAGCACCCATGTAAAAAGGTAAGCACGGCTGTGCATTCCTGTAACCTCAGGTGGGAAGGGAGGCAGAGACAGGATCATCAGGGCTTCCTGGTCAGCCAGTCTGACCAAAAATCAGGGAGCTTCCGGTTCAATGAGAGACTGTGTCATGGAAATAACACACATGTCCTCTACATGTGTGTGCATAGGGCATGCACATCTATGCACACAAGCATACCACTACACATGCACTTGTGTGTACACACACACACACACACACACACACACACACACACACACACACACACGCTCACGGGCACCAAAACAAGGGAAAAAATGAGTGTGTGGGGACAAGAGTGCAAACCCACAATCAACCAGGTTCCAGCTCTGCAAGCCACGGGGGATTCCAATCGTGGGGTCCTGTTATGTTGCCTTCTTTCCCATCAGTAAAGGAAACGAAGGGTCTGGATGACTCAATGCTCTTTGAGGCTCTCTGTTGACAGGTGGCCTCCAAGCGATCTCTCCACCAGGATGAGGGTCCAGAGTGCAACAGTGACTGTTCCACAGGAGGCCATGTAGTTGCTAGAAGGATCTGGAGATGAGGTCATCTTCGGACAGGCTGAACTAACATCGCAGAGCTCCTTAGAACAGTGCACAGAAAAGACAGGCAGGAACAAAGTGATGTCACCACAGCCCCGGAACACCCAGGACCACTAGAAATTTCGGAGGAGCTGGGCATAGCCTGCAGCTACACTTCAGACCTCCAGCTGCCAGAAGCAGAGAAAGCACCCTCCCAACTCCATCCCCCACCCTAGCATGAGGCCCCTGGGGTCACCCCAGAACTTCAGAGCAGTTCCTGTAGCCCTGAGTGACAGAGATGCTCCCCTTTGGCCTGCTCAGGGCTCAGCTCCCAGCACGGAGGCCTCTGCAAATGTCTGATGTCTGTTTTCCATTCAGAGCTGCCTCCTTCCGAAAGGCCCGTTGGGATCAGACACAGTTTAGGGGAGGAAGGGGTTTATTTCAGGCTTACTTACAAAATGCAGAGGAAACTCCATCAATGGAGGAAGAATGGTTCCCTTTCATAGATCCAAGCAGAGATACGCCACCAACAGTCAGCATCCCGATCAGCCAGGGCCTAAACTGTTCTCGCCACACTTTTGGGCTGGAATTCAGCTCTATCCCCAAACATACTTTAGGGTTAGACCCCAGGATCCAGTGACCCCAGTGACATTCCTCCAGTAGGTCTCCAGCTGGAGACCCAAGTTACAGGCTTAATCAAACACCTGCGTCTGTGGGGGACATACATTTATACCTCACATTCCAACTACCACAGGCCCTGCAGAGCCTAAGACTCAGCTGCCAGCAGAGGGCATCATGAGGTGCCACCTCATTGTGGGACTTGGTGAATGGGGGGGAGGAGGAGGAGAGGCTCCCTGCCTGTTGCTGGCTGTGATCTCTGGCCATGTCTACTGTGCGGAGTTCACATCATGCATTTTTCTGTTAGTACTGAGTGGTCTCCAATCCCTCTGGGATTCAGCTCCCCCACCCAGGCATTTCCTAGAATGCATTAGAAGTCAGTGCTTATAGTTCAGGTGCAACGGGACCATGAAGACATGCCGGAGACGGAGTGGATACTGAGTCCTCATGGCCAGCTGTCCCCCTCATACAAAGCAGAGGTTCCCAAGGAGAAAGTTTGCCCAAGGTCTTGGGAAGAGTAAACAGAACTGAGGCTCAAAAGAAGACCTGACTCCCAAGAAAACTATCAAAGTGTTCCAGCTAGGGATAGAAAGGCCACCTCCTTGTGGGCTGTGTGAGGAGGACCCTGGTAGCCAGCACCCTTGGGAGTTTGGGGCACAAGGTGAGGACGAAGGTACTGGGATTGAGCTGCAAATGCTCCAGGTTCCTCTTGATCTTCACAGTGATCTTCCAGGGGTGGCGCGTGCTCTGGAGCTAATTTTAGCCGAGAATGACCTCGGTGCAGTGTGCTGGCAGCCGCCACGAGCCTCCCTCCAGGGTGCAGGTCTAATGGGCAGACAGTGTCACCCTTGTGGGGAAGGCCATATGCAGACTCGTGTCCTGGATTCCAGGGTCTCTAGTGCCCAGCCAAGAGACAAGCATGGTCAGCAGGCAGATGCCAGGGGCCCCGATCAAGGGCCACGTAGGGAGGCAGTGTGGCGTGATAGGAGGACCCATGGGTTTCAGCACAGCTCTGCATGCACGCACTCCCCCCCCCAAACACTACTCTGCGTAGAAGAAACACAACAGCTCCTTCCCTGCATCTCAACTCATAGGACCATAGGAGAGTGGATACTGAGTGAGATTTCAGCATTGCCCACACCCCTGTGACAAACGGTGGTGAGGACCAGAGGCTGTCCACCGGCCCAGGGCCACAGCTGCTCTCTGAGTGTGTGCCAGTCCTAACCCTACCCTGCCTGTTGCTGCCTCTCAAGAGCACCTGAGATAGGGTCAGAAAATAGAAGCCTCAGTTAGCATGGCTCTGTCTGCTGGGTGGGTATCTCTAATCAGAGGGGCCAGGCTCATGCTGGACCATCAGATGGAGAGTAGCCATGTCTTCCCACCCTCTTTCCCAGAGGTCTGGGGGCACAGCAGGAGGCATGGCTGGGCATCACTGGCATCCCAGGAAGCTGCAAGGTTTTCCCCAGCCTTTGGGGTCAGGCTGACCGGGATGTGCACAAAGTTTCTGTTGAGTCCCAGACTTTGCTCTGAGACTCTGTGTAACTTTACTATGAGGTTTGAAGCCACCTCTGGATGAGGACATTAGCTGCTGGTTGTCGGGCTGGCCCTCTAGGTCCCTTATAGACCCCCTCTGCCTCTGTGATGTCTCCCCTCCTCCTTCAATACCCTATGTGAGTCTTGGAGACCAGGGGTGTCTTTGGCCCCTCCAGGGAAGAGGCATCCAGGCCTGGAAATCCCAACCGGCACCCTGGGGCAGGGAGAAGAGCCCAGCCCTGGACCTCACCAGCCTGGAGATAACACAGGCCACTGCTTTTCAACCAAGGCCAGGGGACCCAGGCAGGAAAAAGGGGGTTGTTTGTGGCTTTGTCCTGAATTTACCCAGCCTGCCCAGGCTTTGAGACCTCATAGGAGAGGGGGGACCAGGGCAGGGAACTGGCCACTCCTCTCATGGTTTGGGCCCCTTTGATCATCTTCGGTATCCATGAAGAAGGGAGGTGGAACCCCGGTTATCACCTGCCTCTCCTCTGTCCCGTCCCCCCCCTTTGATGACAGGGAGTACCTAGCCTTATAGACTGCCTGGGTGACCCTGTCCATCCCACACTGGCCTGGCTGCAGGGGCTCCTTGTCACCGTGTGTGCTCTTGTCTTCCAACCAAGGGCTCGAGTACCAGAGGCCGAAGCATCAGATTTCCTGCGACGACATCGAGGTGCTCTCCACGGGGACACCCCTGCAGCAGGAGAGCCCGGAGCTGTACCGCAAGGGCACCACCCCTTCCGACCTGACCCCCGACGACAGCCCCCTGCAGAGCTTCCCCACCAGCCCCACGGCCACCCCTCCGCCAGCTCCCGCCTCCAGGAACAAGATGGCCCACTTCTCCCGGCAGGTGTCGGTGGACGAGGAGCGAGGCGGGGACATCCAGGTGCTCCTAGAGGGCCGAGGAGGGGACCACACCCGCAACAGCTGGGGCGAGGAGAAGGCTGGGGGCTCCAGGGGCGTCCGCAGCGGTGCCCTGCGCAGCGGCCAGACCACCGAGGACTTCCGAGCCCGGGGCTCGGGCCACAAGCAGCCCGGGAACCCCAAGCCCCGGGAGCGGCGGACGGAGTCCCCCACCACGTTCTCGTGGACTTCCCACCATCGGGCTGGCAACCCCTGCTCCGGGGGTCCCAAGCTGCCAGAGCCCGATGAGGAGCAGCTGACCAACTACAAGCTGGAGATGAAGCCCCTGCTGAGAATGGACGCCTGCCCACAGGACACGCACCCCCAGAGACGGCGCCACAGTCGGGGTGCCGGGGGTGACCGGCGATCGGAGGACCGGGGCTTCGGCTTGCAGAGACTGAGGTCCAAGTCCCAGAACAAGGAGAACTTCCGGCCAGCCTCGTCGTCCACGGAGCCCACGGTGCAGAAACTGGAGAGCCTGAGGCTGGGGGACCGGCCTGAGCCTCGGCTGCTGCGCTGGGACCTGAGCTTCTCCCCACCCCAGAAGTCCTTACCTGTTGCACTGGAGTCTGATGAGGAGACGGGGGACGAGCTCAAGTCCAGCACTGTAAGTGGGGCTCCCGCTGCTTGGGATGGAGGGACCCTGGGGATATTGCCTGGACTTCCGCCCTAGAGGTTAAGGGTGCAGCCAAGAAGGGGTGTCTATAGGAAGCTGAGTACGCTGTTATGGGGTCACGCTTGGATCCTTGAGAGAGGGCCTCCCAGGGACTCTTTAGAAAAAGAGGGGGTGCTTTGGAAAGTTTCCAGGAGGAAACCAGGCAGCCTGGTCCTGAGCTGTCTGTGCAGACCCCAGATGCCTGTCACCATCACGTGTCCTGGGAAGGCAGGCAGAGAACTGGGATCTGAGCCCCTTGGCCTAGTGACCCCTTTCAGCATCCCTTATTCAGGCCCAACCACGGAACAGAACCGATGCCCGTCCTGTGCCCATCCTGCTTCTGAGGATCTGAGGTGGAATCACACTGTCCTGCCTGGGCAGCAGTCCACCCCCTTTCTTTCTGTGGGAGCCATGGCTCCCCAAGTGCACGATGTCTTAGGAGGTCGTTAGAATGTGGGCTCTTGGGCCTTTCTCTCATCTTTGGAGTTAGGTGTGGGTGGTGAGGTTGATCACATGCTGTGGAGAGTGTTCAACATGTTCCCATATGAGACTCACCAGTCTAGCCAGACAGCCCCACAGTTCCTTCTCCCCAAGGTAGGCATTTCAGAGGAAACAGAAGCAGTGGATTCCTCTTGGCTGGACAGGACTGGAGAATTGGAGTCAGGACTGAGGACACAGAGTTGCCTCCTGGGATCGATCTGTCAGCCCACTGCTGGCTCCTTTGACCGAAGGTGGCTGGGAAGGAGGACTGGTAACATGGAGGCCCCAGGACTCTGTGCACCAGTGGCCTCAGTCACTGACCTGCTGGGGAGCCTAGACCACACCACGCCCTGGTGCCCTGGCTTTATGTGAAAACAGGAATTCTGTAGGCATTGTGCTTCAGGGTGTGGAGGACTCAACAAGCTCTCACATGGGAGCTGGGTGTCACCCCGGTAGCTGTGTGGGTACCCTCTGCCTTAGGGCCCCTCTGGTTGTCACTAGTGCAATAGGGGTACGTGCCCTTGACCCTGAAGAGCTCTGGTTTTCAGGAGTCACTTGGAGGCTCTGTGGCCCGTGAGTCTGGGCTCCGACTGTCCTTGCTGTCACTGATCATCTATCCATCTGTCTTACTGCCCCAAAGACCCACAGAGAGCCATCCTTCAGGCTCCTACCAGGACCACAACACTGGCTGCCGGGCACAGCAGCCTGCTGTGTGGTTGTATGCGGGCGTGTGTGTCTATTTCAGGAGCAGAGAGAATGGGAAGGGGTGGGAGATGCCGAATGCCTTCTATAGTTGGTTCATTTCACCGCGTCGGCTTTTTTGGGTGCTTTGAAACAAAGCTTCCGTCCTGACAATGTAGCTCAGGGGTAGAGCATGTTAAGGCCCTAGGTTCAGTCCCCAGTTCCACAAAGAGGGGTGGGGTAGCCCTACCTGCAACCTCAGCACTCGTGGGCCTGAAACAGGAGTGCCATGAATCTGAGGACAGTCTGAGCTACATGGTAAGATTCAGTCTCAAAAGAGCAAAACCCAAACAAACCCACACAGCTCCCTCAGGGGGACATGGCAGGTATGGGCTAGCCTCTAGGGTAAGGGAAATTCAGTTTCACAGTGCTGGGCTCCACTGGCAGGGTCTGGTACACTCCTTCACTGCTCAGGACCCCACACCCCTCAGAGAGGAAGCCAAGAGGGAGATTCCAGTGCCACCCGAAGGTCTGTAAAGCAGGCGGGGTGTATGTCACTTGGCTCCATACACCAGAGGCCGCACTCTCCCATGAGTCCAAGGGGAGGCTGAGCACAGTCGCTCCTCCATGGCTGTCTTGGAGCCCTTGTTGGTGGCACATGGAGGTGGTTTGGGGTCTCAAGGCCTGTTTGTCTTTCTCAGAGCAGGGCCTATCCTGGGGCAGGGTAAGAAAGGGTGATCCTTGGCCAGCAGCATATGGTCGTGGGGTGTGTGTAGGAAGAACCCATGGCTTGGGCCCATACAAGTTCTTGAGGAGATGAACTGATCTTCAATAAACCCTCCTACTCATTAGGATCCCCTCTGAAATAACGGTGTGACATGACTGAGTCCTTCTGCTCTAGACTCACCACAGCATGGGGAGGTGAAATATCAGAGATAGGGGGCGTCTGAGCCTGCAGATGCCCCCAGCAGACCTTGTCCCAAAGCCACTAGCCCTGCCTTCCTGTAGCTCCTGTCATCTGCTAAGTCTGTGTGACCGGCTGGACAGAAAATCCATGTGAAGCTGGGGGGCAGGGCTTTGCCCCACATGGCCCAGTCTCCTTAGGGAGGGTGGGCATCAATGGGCAGGACCTAGCCCTTGGCCACTTTTCCTGTTGTCTACAAAGCTGGGTCAGCCCAGATTTCACTCCAAGCCATGTCACTACAGGAACAGTGAGTTCAGAGGACAAGGTCTTGAGTCCCTGGGCTCCCATTGAGCCACCTTGGTCCCCGTCCACCTCTCTCCAGAGAAGGGGTGACCAGAGAATTAGCTGGGCTGCTAGAGCCTGCAGGACTGGGAGCTCAGATCTCTTTTCTTAGCTGAGTCCCTAGGATATGTTGTAAACGCCCCTTGCTTGGGCTGGGATGTAGCTCAGTGATAAGGCATTTGCCTCACATTTCATTCAATCCCTAACACCACAGAATCAAATCAAATTAAATGTATGTACATTTGAAGAAGTGCTCGGTGGGCATGCCAAGCATCGTGTCGCATACTTGTAATCCTAGCGTTCAAGTCTGAGGCCAGCCTGGGCTACATGGAAAGCGTCAAGGTAAAAAAAAGTCATCTGCAGTCTGAGCAGGGTTCTTGATTTCTTCTTTTGAAAGTTTGTCAACACGGGCATAGTGGCACACACCTTTAATCCCAGCACTCGGGAGGCCTAAGTAGGATCTCTGTGAGTTTGAGGCCACCCTGAGACTACATAGTGAATTCCAGGTCAGTCTGGGCTACAGCGAGACCCTATCTCAAAAAAAAAAAAAAAAAAAAAAAAAGTGTGTTAAGTCAGTGTCCAAAGCAGACAGACGGGTCTCCGGAGCAGTCATTGCCCTTGCGTGGAGTTTTTTGGAGCTGGGACATACAAGCTCGAAGGGAAATGTACATGGTCAGTGGATGAAGGCCCCCTCCACTCAGGGCGCAGGATGGAGTGAGTGCTCTTCTGAGATAGGCTGTCCCGTGCAGGTGGCAAAGCCATTAGGACACCGAGTGCCCTCTGTGTGTGCTGTCTGCCCACAGTGGCTGAGTTGATGGTACCTAGGTGCAGATTACCTGGCAGGCAGGTGTCCTGGGCACCTCAGGGGCAGTGGTAGGTGACAGTGAACAACACTAAGAAAGGTCGTGCTGGGTGGCTTCTGGAGGGTGTCAGGGAGGGTTGGCTATGAGGAGGACCTGGGCGAAGGGAACCACTTGGTCTGGCCTGTGGACAGCCATGAGGCAAGCCAGGAAGGGGAGTGGGTGTGAGTTCCACATGACCCAGTGAAGGACTGTCACCCAAGTACACAGAAAGACCTATTCGGGGAGCTGGGGACAAACAAGTGGCCAGTAGAAGGAAGGTGAGGCCTTGGGTGTGGGGTGCACCCATGAGGTCACCAGTGCATGGCAAGGAGCCACAGCTGTGCTTCATGACACCCCAGGGTTCAGATGGTGATGTGCCTCATCTCCCTTCAAGAAGAGAGCAGACACTGCTGGCTGGCCTGTGGTGAGGCAGGGATGGCTGCCATGGCCCTGGGCATCCGCTGGGTTGGCTTTGGCTTTACTGAGAGCTCACATGTCACATGTCAAGGGCACATCAATGGCTTTAGTGTGTTTAGAGTTGCACAACTTTGACTACCAATACCAGAAAATTCCCCGTTAAGATCTGCAACCATGAAGCAGACTTCCCATGCCCCCAGTCTCAGAACTGGATCTGTGGGCCTGTGGGGGGTGGTGGGGTGTCTCCCTCAATGAGGCTCATCTCCTGAAATAGCATAAGCCAGAACTCCATTCCTTTTAATGGCTGAGTGATGTTCCATTGGGCAGACACACTGCCTTTCTTTACCCCCATCTGATTTGGACATTGATGGGAAACCACATTCCAGCTATTGTGACTCATGGCCACTGTGAGCAGCTCCGTGAAGACTTCTGAGTGGATATGATGATATTGTCTCTCTTGGGGACACACTGGGAGAGGAGCTGCTCCGTCAGGCAGCATTCTGATTACTCTTGGGGAACTGCCTGGCTGCTCTAATCTCTCACTTAAAGAGGAGAATGTGGCTGTTAGCTGGGATCTGGCTTTCAGAATGGCATTTCCAGGCCTTTGCCTGGTTTCATTGCCATGGGGACCCACCCAGTCTGAGAAGGCCAGCCATCATGTCTGTGAAATCACACCAACTGCAAGGGGCTGGAGGAGGGGGGCAGCGTCACCTGGTTCTCAAAGCAGCAGGTGTCTCCTCTCCAAGGAGACTGGGGAAGGGCAGGAGAGGCTCCCTGCGGCTTCCTGGCTTAGGTGCAGCCTTGCTGCTGGCCTGGATACATATGCCCTTTTCAGTAATTGTTGGGGGTAGGGGCAGGACAAATGGTCCTTCCTTCCTGTCTGCCCATCACCCCTCCTGGGCTCCCCAGGGTGGTGCTCTCCGTGCTGAGGGGCAGCACTGCAGGTGTAGCCACACCTGGCTTCCAGGAGTGTGGAACATCGCTTCAGACGCTGGCTCATGAAGTCCACCAGGTGTGGTCATGCCTACACCACCTCTGCAGCCTGATGTGGGCAGGGTGCAGTGCAGGTCGAGGGGAGGGCACAGGGCTCTGCGGGTGGTGTGTGTTGGGGGGTGCTTGGAGTTCCAGGTCACGACAGAGACACAAAGGGACAGCGGCTGGGCAGTGTGTCCAACTTCCAGGAGGGCACTCTACAGAGGACTACCCGAGGGCTACTCTGGTGGCCCACAGCCGATACATGAGTGTTTAAAGCTCCAGCCCCACCAAGCTAGAGGCGGGTGCTGCGTTCTTTCCGAGGGACGCCAGGGAGCCAGTGTGGAGTGCCCAAGCCACAGAAACCCACCACCTAAAGTTTGGGCACACAGTCCCCCACAGTGCCAACTATGAAGGCTCTGGATCCAGCCTTCAGCCACGCCCGAGGGGTGGAGGCTCAGGGGGTCACTGCCTCACCTCTCTTCCTTCTGTTCCAGGGCTCGGCTCCTATTTTGGTCGTCATGGTGATCCTGCTCAACATTGGAGTCGCCATTTTGTTTATTAACTTTTTCATCTGATGAGATCGTCAAGATCGGAGAAGCAACAGTGTACAAAAAGGGGTGTCAAAGTGTACCAACATGGGCGATTCCCGACCCGGAGCCCACAGCTCCGGCTCTCCACAGAAGAACAACATGATTGGGTATCACTCACAGTTTGCCTTTTTTTCTGGGTAATGTTTTTTGGATTTTAGCCAAAATTCTTTGCTTGTTTAACACTATGCTGTGTGGCATGGCAGGAGGCCAGCACGCCAGCCCTCCAGCTTGGTGGGGAAAGAGAAGGGGTCCCGGCGAGCCAGCGGCAAAGGAAATCAGCACCTTCATACTTCCTGTTGGAGGGTGAAGGGTGCCGGTGGCAAGGTGGCACCCTGTGAAGGGTTCCCAGCCAACCAGGCCAGGGGGAGGGCAGCTAAGTAACGCAGTCGTGGAAGGCAGGTGGCTCTGCCTGCCCGGAATAGCTGGTGACAGTGTGGCCAGGAGGCCCAGGGACGGGGCTCCCAGGCCCTTTCTACTTTGAATCTGCTGCATACTTGTGGGAGGAGAAGACCTCTCTTCTCCCCAGGAACCAGACCACGACCCCCTCCTCTTCTCGGCACTGCCCCACGGCCCTCCTCAGGAGGCCGCTTCCCCACACCAAGTCTTAAAGCAAAGTCCTTATCCCCCCCACCCTCCACGCTGTCCTCAGCCCCCTCACTGTTTGCCCTGTCCAGCCACCCTCCCTCCAGACCCAGGGACAACGTGCTGTGGATGTCCAGGGCCAGCCCCAATCGGCCGGGTGCTTCGGAGCCCCGAGGCCGAGGGGCTGTGGCCCACGTGCCCCCGACAGCACGCCTGGGAGCTGAGCATGTGGCGTTTTGCACTTAGTATGCAGGATGTATATTCAGGCTTCCGTGTCCCTGGCCGTGACGCCCCATGGAGGACGTCACCTCTCACTGACCTCCACGGGGTCTCACATCATTGCACTGTGCCTGCCTCGACTTCCCCTGACAGATATGCATATTCCCTCCAGAGCAGGTCTGGTCCCGGGACAGGAATGTCTTTGAAACCCAGTGGCTTGAATTTCCTGGAAATTGTTGCATATCCAACACCTCCCCAGATGTACAATGTAACTTGTTTCAGTCAAACAAAACAGGTTCCTCATGTCTCTGCCTTCTCTACCAGGGTTGTTCCCTCATCCAAACAAACGAACAGGGGATGCCAGCACGTCTGGTGCCCGAGGCCCGGCGTGTCCATGTGGGCGGGAGCCCGCGTGCGCAGGGCCTTCCCATGGCTCCATCAGTCTTCTTGGGTGCAGCCCGTCTGTCTTATGGACTCTGCCTTGCTTTGCTTATGTTCAGCTGTTTCTCTGCTACCTTTCGAGCAGATTTCTTTACTACACTGCACTGGATTGCTATATTTTTAACCAGAAATAAACTACAGATTAGAGCATGTTCCAGCTACACTCAGTTTTATTGTTTCCGTTATCCACTCACTTGCCTTCCCTTCTCCCAGGCTGGTTTGGGGGCTGAGGGAGGGAGGGAGGGAGGGAGGGAAGGAGGAAGGGTGGGCAGGTGGCACCATGCATTTCTGATGATTGTTTCTAAGGGTTCATCTTTTGTACAGCTGACTTCCGTTCCTCTTTTTTAATGTCAAGTGGTTGCTGCAGATCTGAAGTGAGCCAAATAAAGATTCCTGCTGTCTGCAGCTGAGAATCATCCGTACTGGGATGTGTGGTTTGTACTTCTGTCTGCAACTCTCTGCAGAGACAAGGGGCTTCTTTGTACATCCCAGAAGTGTATGGCAGAGGGTGCCTACTCTTTGCAGGCAGCAAGCTCACACACAGAGCACAGCACAGACACGCCTCTCACAAAGTGAAGCCAGTGGGGTCATGCCTAGGTGGCTCTCACAGATGACAGCCCTGGGATGCATCCATGGAATTGAATCCATGGTCCGTCGACATTGGCAGCCTACACCATGTGACCAGGGCTTTGACAGCCTACAGCATGAGCCAGGACAGAACCCCAGTGGCTTAGAGACTGAAACAGTGGGTCTGGGGCTCTAGCAAGCTGGCCTTTGGCTGGTCTCCACAAGGTGCAGCTCCTCCCTGAGCAGGACAAGGACGGCAGGGTCAGAGCAGCGTGGTGTCACGCTGGCCCCCAGGGCACACAGATGAGTTCTAATTAAGACTCACCCAGAAGACCCACTTCTTCCCCCCAAAGCCATGTCCATGCTGTAGACAGGAAAACCAGAGGTGCAGAGAATCAGAGAACCTGACCGGGCCCTCACTGCCCAGGTGCCCCTCTCCCCAAGCCTGCAGGAGGTGGAAACAACCTTGCTATCTGCAACCCACTGTAGCTCGCTCATCAGGCGTCAAGGAGTCCTGCACACCAGACTTGTGCCTTTTGAAGTTTGTTAGTGCATTGGAAGGGATTGAATGACTGGCACCCAATTCTTAACCTTTCTTTGGACTTAACTTTTGTAACCAAGGGTACAGAGCCAAGATACCACTAAAGATGACAGTGATCAGAAATTCCACACAGCTACCAAAACACGAAGCCCATGCCCAGATGATTGGAGGGAAAGTGAGCACACAAGTTGGGCTTGCTTTCCTACATGGTGGGCATGGCCATACACACCACAGAACACCAGTCTCTCCCACCCATGCTAGACTCAAGAACCAGAGCCCCCCGCCACCTCGGGCCAGGGTTGATGCCCAGGGCAAGCACAGGCCAGCCACATGTCCCTGTTCTAGTTTGCTCACCAGAAAAGCGGGTCTAGGTAGACCACAGGGCCACCCTACATGCAGCCTGAAGGACATAGGCATGGAGGGCCAAGCTATGGGCATCTAGGGAACACACACTTGACAGACTTTGGGTGTTGTGCTTTTCCACTTGGGTCCTGGCTGCCATCATGAACGGGCATCTGTATGTTTCTTCCAAGGAGGGCTGTTCCTGCCAGGCCCCACAGGCTGCAGGGGGCTCAGAGGATGGCAGTACCAACAGCTGGGTTATTCTAGTCACACCACCCACTTCTGCCCTGCTCCAAAAGGCTCACAGTTGCTGACTCCATTCATTGTGCAGTAACACCAGATGATGGCTGAAGGCTAAGAAACTTCCAGGTTCGGTTGTGTGGACTCTTCCTTGGTCAAGTCTTCCAGCTTCCTGCTTTTGGTCTCACAAACTTAGCATAAAAGTGCCTACTAGATCTCAAGCCTCTCCACAGTGAAGTGCCTTGATCCCTGACCTTCCTGCAGCCACCTGAGAGGTACAGCTGTGACTGTTGTACTTCGCGATACTGGATGGATGCTATGGATAACATGGTGCAGGACGAGGACCCACCTCCTGTATGTCAGTCAGCTCTGAGACCTGGTGAGCTCTGCTGTCTTGCTGAAGCCCAGCTGCAGGGCAGGCGATGTGGCCAGAAAGCAAAGACGATCTGTCCCCAAGTGCCAAGAACCACTGTAACTCAGCCTTAAAAGAAGCAAAAAAAAAATATAGCTGCCTTTGTTCAAACAATAAAAACCAGCTGAGCCGTTTCCCTGGTGTGGACTCCTGCACTTGAAAGTTAGGAAAATGCCTATGGCACCAAGCTCTTGCGGTGGCCACGCTGGCTGGCCCCTGGAGACACAGGCCCTGTGTGGTATCAGGTTAGTGTGGGTACAGCCATATGACACGAAGGGCAGGGGTGCTTCCTTGGAGATCACATGTTCTTCGCTCCAGCCCGTTCTTGGACTTGCTCCTTCAGGAGACCCTACAGTGCCCGAGAGGAGAGTGGAGTCCCTCACTTGCTTAGCTCCTTTATAAGCCTTCTAGAAATACTGGCAGCTAGCTACATCAAGGCGGGGTGAGCTCACTCCTCAAGCATTGGGGCAGTTGGGCTCCAGGTAAAAGGATAAAGAGAAGAGCAGGAGGCAAGGCGGCAACCTCGTATCTACCTCACCTGTAGGCTGACCTTAACCCCGCCCACCACTGGTTAAGATGCAGGCGTTCTATCTCACAGGATGGCTCCCGCACCACGTATTGCTGAAAATTCAGGTCTATGCCCATGGCCCCTATGCTGTGTCCTCACAGCAGAGTGCAGGTCCTACCCTCTGTCCTTCCTGACCCAGCTGTAGTCAGGGTCTCAGCGGATGCTGGTCCCCTTTCCTGCAGACAGCACCTGCTAGCACAGCATGCTTTCTGCCCACTGGTTACCTGGCCTTGATATGATAAAGGCAGCCTCACTGCAACTTTCCCTGCCCAAAGAACACATGTGTAGGCCCTAGGGTTCTGTGTTCAATCCTGTCCAACAAAGTGCTCAGACCCACGGATTTCCCTCTCCAAACCATCATCCATTCAAATAAAGAATTCACTATCCCATCAGCCCCCCTCCGACAAATGGCTCCTGTGGAAGAGATAGCGAGGGTACAGTGGGGATAGACAGGGTGGCGTCCAGGCCACCCTCCCTCCATCATGAAGCTCAGTGCTTGGCAGCCCCTGGCAGTCACCATGAAGACACGGGCAGCTCTGGCTGCTTGTGCCTAACCCGGAGCATCTACTATCTCATGGTGCACCTGACCCCGCTCTGCCGCCCGTCCTCCCTGCACCAAGCCCACCCCGACTGCTCTGGCAGCTCCCCAGGCATCTGCACCCCTGGCCACTCCTAAAGAAACCCCACCTGGGCAGCTGGACTGAGGACACCATGAAGCGAGCTTCCCTTGGCCACTGACCCTCTCTAGTCAGGAAGCTGGCAGCCCTGGTGGAGATGCCTTCCTGTGAGTCTGACCCCAAACAGTTGTCAGCTTTCCCTTTGTCCAACTGTCGTTCCTGTGCATGTAGACCATTTATTAATGCAAGGCGACTGCTCTGCAGACAAGGAGGAATGTCAACTTTTCCTTACTGACATAGTGGCTGTTGTTTAGCTGGAAGCAGCTTGGTTAGTCACAAGGTGGACACAAAAGCACCTCTGCTGAATGTAACTGTTTAAATCATACCATTGCTATATATTTCATACCTTTTTGTGCAAGGGACACAACTGCTTTTAGTAATAAACATCCTTTGAAACAGTGGGAAGCGTCTTTTGTCTCGATATAAACCAGGTTAGGAGCTCCTGTTGTTACAAGGTGGGCAGTGCCAGTTCCCAAGAGCCACACCCCGCTGTCTGCAGCCTCCCAGACATTGGAGAGGGAATCCCAAGGGAATGCTTTTGCCCCCAGCATTTCCCACATTAGCAGCCTTGTTCCTCTGTAGGACCTTCTCACGGCAGAGCTCAGGGTCTACACAAGCTCCTGTTCTGCACTGGGAGGTGCTTGGCGTACACCACCTGTGGGCAGAGGGGGCAAGGATGGTGCAGTCTTCTTAAGGCCTCCTTCCTGTCCTGAAGCAGTCCCATCTTCCCCAGCATGACAGCATCTCTGGTCTTCTCCAGATGACAGGAAACAAGGAGCTCAGAGGAGCCTGGACTGCCTGCTACGCTGGCTGCTGCCTGGGCTTCTCTTGGGGACTGCTTGTCTTTAAGGATGCCGGGTCACACCCTCAGTGGCCAGGCCTGCTGAAGCATTCTGGTGAAACAGGTGTGAGAGCCAACTGGGGAGCCATATGGGCCACTGGAACTACATTAGCTGCTGGTGCCTGCCCACAGCTCAATTTTAACTACCTGGAAGGCAGCAGTATCTAGATCCTTCTGTACACATGGATCCAAAAGACAGACTGACATTCCCTTCCCTGGAGCTGGCTCACTCACAGGAGGGAACAGAGGTCCCCTTCTGACAGCAGCAAGCAGAGAGGTGACCCGCATATCACTAGAGCTAGCTCTACTCTACAGAAAGGTTTCTAGTGTTTGTTTCTACATGTATTTCTACTGCTCATCGAAACACTGTGTTTCTACCTGGAGCGACTGAACATTTTAAAATTCAGACCACCACTTCATGCCTAAAAAAAGTCACACTTTGAATGGTGAGGATTCCCAAGCTTACTCAGTGGTCTCCTACACTTTGAACTCTACCTAAGCCCAGGAGATCCACGGCCTCAACTAGTTCAGCAGGCCAGTCCACAGCTTCTGGGGAGGAGGGGAGAATAAAGAACGGGACTTATGCCTAAACCCCACAAAACCTGCTTTGGAGCTTGAGTTCCTTGTGTGAGCATCTGACCACTCTCTAGGGAGTGTTGGGGGCTGTCAGGGATGACAGGCACAAGAGAGCAGCACACTCCACTATGGCTCCTTCACTGTCACCAGCTGACCCTACTCAAGCAGCCTGGGATGCATAGGCCCCAATTCTGTCCTGGCCAGTGAACACAGCAATCTGAGCAGATGGGAGTGATGGCCGTGAAGTCAGCTGAACTCAGGAACATCAAGTCTGGGATGCATCCTTCCCTCCGCACTGCCCCACACTTATGGTGTACCTTCTTGGGCTTCATCGTCCTGGCATCTGCACAGCTTGGCAGTTCCTTCTAGAAATTCCTGGTGGATTCAGCAGCAGCCCCCGAACAGGAAAGCAAATGTCTTTGTACAACTTTATACTGTAGGGCTTTTTGTATTTTAAAATTTTTATTTACTTTGGAATCGGGATCTCACTGGGTCATCCAGGTTGGCTTGGAACTTTCCATTCTCCAGTCTCAGCCCCCCAAGTGCTGAAGACACAGGGTTATATTTCTTTCAGCTTGACCAACAAAAACATGTTCTTCCTTCAAAGCTCACAAAGTTCCTCTGAGGGAAGAATGGTCCCTGAGAATATAACTGCACAGAGCAGGAGGGCATCTCCATTCCCACCTGCCCCTGCCAGAGCAGGAGGACCAGGGGATGGAGCTATGGAGCTATGGCTCCTCAGTCCTGTCTGCTAGGTTCTTCCATCTGACTCAGCCTAGAGAGGTAGAAAGGGCCCGAGTGTCCTGCAGAGAAGACACGGGCTCCTCCTCTCCTTCCCAGGCCACCACCCTTCAGCCTCTCGGGACAAGACCCTGTGGATGTGGCTGGCACCAGGTTCAGATGCAGCAGGCAGGTGGTGCTCCTCACTGGGGGATGGGGAGAGGCCAACTGCCTTAAAGACAGTTCCTAGAACTTACCCATGTCTTTTTCTCTATGGTGTTGGCAATGGAACCCTAACCTTGCACGTGCCCATAAAGTGCTCAATTACTCAGCTGCAGCCCAGCCTGAGCCTCCCCATCCTCATCAGCTCTCAAATCCCATGGCAGGTCTATGTAGGTGGTCCCATCAGCTGTGGTGGGAGCTGAGGTCAAAGTTGCTTTAGCTTAGCACACAGCTGGTAGCAGCCCAGGGCACGGCATGTGCACCTCCGCTGCTGCCAGCCTGCACTTCTATGTCTGCTGCCTAAGAAGATGGTTTTCCTTGGGTTTAGAGGGAAATGACTGTCGGGAACTGAGAGCTTGTTTGCAGCCAAGGTGGCCTCCACCTTTTCCCACCAGAGCTCTCCCAGGCCCAAACCCTGCTCTGCCAAAAATTCCCACTGCGTTGAAAGCTCTTGAGCAATAGCCACAATGCACAAACCACAGATCCCACATTCTCTTAAGACATTCAGAGTGAAAGGGGAAGACTGCACCTGTGTCAATCCCAAGCCCAATCTTTGGCAGCAACTAGGCGAATAAAAACGGGGCTTTTGCATTCTGGCCCATGGAGCAGGCGCTGGCCACAGTGGGACATCACCCTCCGTGGCAACAGAGCTCCTGCTCAGGGCCGTGAGGGGCTCAGTCCTTGCCCTCTAGACTCCTGGCACTTTTCAGACAACAGCCTCATGCCCGAAGAGGAAAGCTTTATCAGGAGACCTTAGACCACAGCACAAAACCAGGTGACAGAGAAGGCTGGCAGGCAGTGACAGGTGCCAGCATACCACAGCTGCTTCAGAAGACCTCCATGTTGATGCGTACTCACCTCCTTGTTTCACAGAAAGAAAACCCCTCACAGAGCACACAGCCCAATTTTATTAGGACAAATGCTTTGTTGGGTTCCTCAAATTCTCATCTAGCCCTAGTGTGGATGGGGACTGAGGAGGCAGGTGGCAAGCTTGCCAGACTGCTAACACTTGAGGCTGCACAGAAGATGACTTCCGGAGGGGCTTCATCCATCACATTTAGTTTCTTTAGCAAACGCCCAGTGGTGCTGAGGGTCAACTTCCCGCCGTTCAGTCTAACGTTTGGCCTGTGCAGCATCTTGAACGAAATCATCAAAGAATGTTTTTGCCATGGCCTGGGCAACCTTCAGCACTCTCTTCTCCTTGGCATCTGGCCCTACGTGGTCCTGGGCGAGCTGCAGCTAAGTGTTGCTCAGTCTGAGGGAGGAAGTCCTCTTACTGCTCGCCAGGCGCCACCTTGGGGTGCTGTGGATCTTTCCAAGGGGAAGGGGAATGAGAGACTGGCTCAGCTGAGGCAGTTCACAGAAGGCCTCTAGACCCACCTGACATGAGCACTGTCAACAGTGGGATGCCCATGCACCCAACAGTCACACTTCAACTAAGTTCTCACCGTCCTCCTCGCTACTCTCGTCCCCACTCTCCTTCTCCTGGTCCTCCTCTCTCCCCTCTGCATCCTCATCGGAGCTGCCGTCCTCTTCCGAGTCCGTCTCTTCCAGCCACTCCTGTGTTTCTGCGAAAGCAAAACCAATGTAAGGTTCTGGCTGCAGCCTGGGAGCCAGGGGACATGCACTACAGAAACTGGCACCACCTCAGAGGACCTCCACCTAGGGACTGGAACAGGAACCCCAACCCGCCTGCCCTGAAACCCAGGAGAGGAGCCGGTATCTCCCGGACCTTAGAGTAAACGGGAGTGAGACACAGGTAGGCCCAAACTCCAGCCACACTTTCCCCTGGCTGCAGGCAAGGAAGAGACTTTCGGGAGGTAGGACTGGCAGCATGAGGCTCTCAATTCCGCACAAAGGGGCTCACCCCACCCTGCTTACTTGGATCCATCTCCACCAGGACCTTCCACTCTTCCATCTTGTGGAGGTCAAGGCAGTACAGGTCACTGAGGGTCACCTGGCGGTCACCAGCTTCAAACATGCCACCGTAGACATAGAGCAGTCCATGTTTGATGGCCAGCATGGAGCTGGAGCGAGGACACGGCTCGACCTCAGGGCCACTGGCTTCCACAGCACCAGCTTCATCCACGGGTGGGGGCTGTCCGGCCAGGTTAGGAGCAACAAGCATTTGCTTGATGGTGACCACAGTTCCGTCTTCAGTCACCACCTCTTTGACCACCTCCAGGGGCTCTGAGGCACAAGCCTTCTCATGTTCCTGCTCACTGGCACCTTCCTGCTCCTCTGGTTTGCCCCGTCTCCGTTTCTTCTTCTCTGACTTGGGGCCCTGTTAACAGAACTCAAGCTGTACAGCTGGGCAGGGTAGCATCCTCCCTCCACTGTGCCAGCAGTGGATTTGTGGAGACAGGAGGGCAGGGCTGAGAACATAGTCCTCCACGTGGGAGGAGCAGTAGGCTGGCAGGAATGCACTGCTAACGTTCAGCTGACCTCTTTACTCACTGGGTAGCCCCTTGGCAGGACCAGGCCTGGTTAACATGCAGGCATGTGATGCCTGCGGCTTGTCTTAGGAAATCCTATCCATATAAAACTGTCTCTTCACAAAAGGACTGTAGAAGCCAACAGCTCCATGACTCTGTCTTCAGACAAGGAAAGGACAAGCAGGTCAGCAGTCCACACTCATCTCCAAGGGCCATGCCTGGGAACAGACCCCCAGTTATCAGCACTTCAAAGTGGGCTGGTAATTCCAGGTGGACCCCCTCCTGCAGGAAGCCATCTGCCTCAACTCCCTGCCATCCCACAATGCAAGGCAGGGCACTTCTGTTATAGTGTCTGTTGTCTGGCCATTTGCCAGGTCATGTTCAAATGTTCTAGCTATCACTACCTCCAGTCAACACAGCTCAGCTCCCTATTCCAGTGAGAACCAAGGGTCCTATGGATGCACAAGGAACTCAAAGACAGTTCCCGAAAAGCATCATGGGATCCTGAGACCAAGCAGTTCAAGCACTGGGACACTGACCAATCTGCTAGGTTCTGTGCTCTCAGAAAGCTGGAGGAGACCCTATATAGCTCAGCTCCATAGTGGAGGCTTGTGTGTCCAGAGTTAGTTTCTAGAAAGACCCAAGTCAGCAAAAGGCACTGGAGCCTCCTGCTCGGTGGGCATCCCCAGAGCAATACATGTGCTGCACAAGTGGAGATATCAAGGCTGCTGGGAGGTGGGGGAGCTTCCTGGGACTGTTTCCTGCTATTCTGTCTGTGCCAGTAAGTGCTGGGCAAGGGCTGTATGACAGTAGAGAATGATGGGAAACCAAGGACAGGCTCAAGCAATGACAGATGTTGCAGAAAACCTCAGACACACACTTGTCATACAATAGCCTAGGTACTTTGGGCACCTTGGCCTTGGGCCAGGGACTGCCAGGCATTGTTAAATGATAGCCAGCAGGAACCAAAGGACATGAGACAAAGAGCCTCCAAGCCAAGTCACCTGGGACTCATGGAGAAAAGTATGGGGGGGAGCATTAGGAATGAGGGCACGAGGGGTAAGGCCATCAGCGTCCTGTTCCAACCAACTGATGCAGAAGACTCTTAAGAGCCCAGTTACCATATCCACTGTGTGCTGGGCATAGAGAAATTAAGTTGGAGCTAAAGCAGAAACTTCCTTCCTGCTGGCTAGTTTTCAGTGATGGAAGGTACCATGCAAATTGTTGGCAGACAAAAGTCATCAACAATATTACCTAGTGAGGAATCCTACATTCTACAATACTGACCCACCAGATAGGACATGTCTCAGGTATAATAGTGGCATGATTGTTATGGGCCACCAATCACTCTGATTGGATTTGAGGTCCACTCCACAGGAGGGAACTTGTGCCTGGTACTGAAAACCAGGTCAAAAGTCCATGGCTGGGGAGACTATAGGCCCAAGGAAAGAACCTACTGTCCCTGTATTGCTAAATAGTGTTGTCAAACTGCCTCTTAAATATTTATCTCTATGCCCACAGAGCAGTTCTGTCATCATACCTGGTCAGAAAAGTTATTTTCAGCTGAGCATGTGGTACACACCTTTTTTTAATTTTTATTTTTATTTGCAAGCAGAGAGAAAAGGGGCACATCAGGGCCACTAGCTGCTGCAAACTCCAGAGGCATGTGCTACTTTGTGCATCTGACTTACATGGGTACTGGGGAATCAAACCCTGGTCATTAGGTTTTGCAGGCAAGTGCCTTAATTGTTGAGTCATCTCTCCAGCCCCCCCACCACCCGAAAATGTTTTGTTGTTTTTGGCAGTGGGAGGCAGTTAATGCAGAGAATCTTAACTAGTTAAGTACTGGAAACAAGTGACTGACGAGTGCTTGGCCCTACAAGGGACACTGGAGATGGGATAGAAAAAATGTAAGAGCTGTCTGAGTGCTGGCTCACATCTGTAGGCTGAAATGGGAAAATAGTTGTGAGTTCAAGGCCAGTCTGTACTGCAAAGTAAATTCCAGGTCAGCTTGTGCTAGAGTGAGATCCTACCCCCCCCCCCCCAAGAATGTAAGAGCTAGAGGATGGGGAGGAAAACTGCAGAATTCTGTTGTCTACACATGACAAGACTACTGTGCTCATGAACTCAAGCAGCTGTGGTTACTGCATGAGATTCACACATGATGGGGCAGTAAACATTCCATTAGGAACAGAGGAGGGGTTTGAGCGGCTGCTCCCCTCCATGATGAGCTAATGACAGCAAATGGTTGCTGGGAAATCATTCTCTTTCATAGTGTAACCACTGGTAAATGACGAGAGACACAGTGAACAATTAAAAACAATAAAAAGAGCCCAGGTACCTTCAGCTGTCCCGTGAACCAGCGGTTCTTGGTAGCATCGTAGAAATACAGGTCATTGAAGAACATGCCCTCCAGGCTCTCTTCCTCCTCCTCATCACAGACACCCCCAAAGAGCAGCGTCTGATGATTTGGAGCCACAGCCACTGAAAAGCCAGACCTGGCAGTGGGCTTGATCCCTGAAGGGTTAATCCGGGTCCACATCCATTTGCCTGTCAAAGAGAACAAGGAAGAGGTAAGAAGCATAGAGAACACTCAGAGCCAGCCAAGGACACGAGGAGGACCCTGGACACCTAAGATGAAGGTCCATGGAAAATTGGGACTCCATATGTAAATAGCAAGTGCCTCACTTTGCTCCCTCTGCAGGAAGAACAGACAGATGCCCTGAGGTCTGCCCTTTCCAGCGTGCAGCTGCTTGAGTACACCTGTGTCCTAGAGCCATCCTCAGGGACCAGGCACCAGCTTCCAAGAGGCAGTGGAGACAGGTGTGCAGGTGGGCTTTAGCAGGAGGGGATACCTTGCTGGGAGGATCTTGAGCTAAATGCTTGCTTCCCTTGGAGTCCAAGGCCAGCCCAGTCTCACAAGACCCACATCCTGCCCCCTCCTGCTTGTCTCAGTCCAGCCCAGCCCAGTCCTGGGCCCTTGGGCCAGCACTGTCTTGCCTTTGGAGATAGATAGCTGCTTTCTTGGCAGGCTACCTGAATGAGACTGATTAGGTGGCACAGTAAAATATGTGGGGAGGAACCAGAGAAGAGTAACTGTTGCCAGACCCACCACCTCTGGCTATGCAGCCACACACAGGCATGTGCAGCTGACAGTGCAGGGCTTCCTTCCATGGACAGAGTTGCTGAGCACAGAGGACAGGCCACGCTGCCCGGTAGAGCCCAACCTCCATATTCACATTTCCTGATTATGTAAACAGGAACCTGCAAAAGGACACTAGAGCTAGATTCCCGCCTGCAATGGTAAATGACCTCACCAGCCCCTGCCAGTACAGGCTGCTGCAGCCACCAAAGTACCACCCAGGGCTATGTCATTTCACAGACCTCAGCCTGAATTCCAGCACAGGAGAGAGGCAGAGTTACTATGCACACCATCTCTTCATTTTACAGCAGAAAGGCCCCAGCAAGCTGGAGAACTTGCTCTCACTCTGCAGCAGCCCTGGCACTAAAGCAAACCTTGGGACCAGGGCACAGAGTTGTGTCCTGTGTGGCAGTGCTCCTGGGCTCTTAATGGAATGGGATTCCAAGTCCCACAGAAACCTGGATCTTAATAGCTTTCACTTGCTCTTGAGCAAGAACAAAGAAAAATTCTGTAAAAGGTCAAGAAATGACTGTGAAGCAGCAGCTCCTTCCTTCCCATCCCTCACGCCTTGGGGCCCCAAGAACAACGATCCTGCCCTGATCTATAAACATGAAGGCCATAGCCAGGAATCAGACAAATGTCACACATGAGTTGTGGAGGGTGATGTAAGTGGCTGAGTGGTCCTGGGCTACTGCTGGCTGTCAGGTCCACTAAGGGCCTGCTCATAATTCAGACAAGGAACCTTGGCCAGAGCAAGGTGAGATGGCTCCCAGCTCCTGACAGGGCACAGAGAACTCATTGCAGCTTTCACATCTACAAGAGGGGAATATGGGCTTTTCCTCAGTCCGTGGGCTAAAAGCAGCCTTCCCCAGGGCCTCACAGGCCAACACAGGTCCTCAAAGCCATAACAGTACCTTCTCCCCCTTCGTCAGGCTTCAGGAGGAACATATCTGAGTGCTGGGTGCCTCTGTCCACGTCCTTCTTGACTCTCTGCAAGAAGAAAGGAGCCGTGTGAGAACCAGCAGGGCACTGGTGCAGCACTCAGCAGCCACAAGCTGAGCTGTTTCCAGCAGGGGGACTTGGCTCACTGAGGTCGGATACAGCTAGCCAACTTGAAAATCCACCACTGATGGGCTGGAGAGATGACTCAGTGATTAAGACACTTGCCTACAAAGCCTAACAACCTGGGTTCCAATCCCTAGTACCCAGGTAAAGCCAGATGCACAAAGTGGTGCAGCATGGAGTTTGTTGCAGTGCCTGGAGGCCCTGGTGCGCTCTCTCCCCTCCCCTCCCCTCCCCTCACCCTGGGGAGAGTTCCAAGCCGTTTAAACTTATTCTGTGCATTTGTGCTGCACTTGAGTTTAGAGGCTGACAGAAGACCCTGTATGCAGCCCCCTGCAGCTCCCATGTGAAGTAACACTGAGCAGTGGGCACTAGCCAAAATCCAAGCTATCCTTACATGTCCCTTCTCTGTCCGCGAATCCCATCCAGCTCTTAGTAGCCAAGCTCAGGTCTGTCAAATCCTGCCCTGAGCAGTCACAAGGGTCCCTTTTCTCTGTGTGCTGTATAAAATGATGTAGCCATACAAGAGTGGCAAGTGGGCTCTGTCTCCTGGGGCAAGGCTTCTGCAGACACCATTTGGGGCCCGCCGTAGGGAGAGTTGTGGGAAGTGAGTGGTCACTAGGGGTGCTGCTCTTAGAAGGGATAATGTCATGATGTTGGTCTTACAGGGTATTTATGAGAGCAAGTTGCTATAAAAAATAAAAAACCTATCCAGCCGTGGTGGAACACGCCTTTAATCCCAGCACACGGGAGGCAGAGGTAGGAGAATCGCTGTGAGTTCAAGGCCAGCCTGAGACTCTAGTGAATTTCAGGTCAGCATGGGCTAGAGTGAGACCCAACCTCAAAAAACCAAAAATAAAAAAAAATAATAAATAAAAAATGAAAAACCTGACCTGCCTTCACTGGCCCCTCCCTTCTGTCTTACCTGAGCTCTTCCTCTCACATGCTCTGCCACTGGGATGCCACTTGTCACAAGGCCCAATGAACTTTCAGTCCCTCAAACTGTTATTCTGTGAGCCAAGTGTGACCTCTTTTTAATTACAGCCTCAGATATCTTGTTATACCCAACAAAAAGGGCTACTGTGCATATTACAATGATGCTGCCCAGATTTGACCATCTGAATGAGACTTGATGTTACTGGGTATGCACTCAGCTCTGTGTTGAAAATAAGCGAGAATACCAGGTGTGGTGGCACATGCCTTTAATCCCAACACTCTGGAGGCAGAGGTAGGAGAATCACCATGAGTTCAAGGCCACCCTGAGACTACATAGTGAATTCCAAGTCAGCCTGGGCTAGAGTGAGACCTTACCTCAAAAAACCAAAAATAAATAAATAAATAAATAAATAAATAAATAAATAAATAAATAAATAAATAAATAAATAAGCGAGAAGAGTATTTCAGCTGTGAGGAAGTGCCCTACAGGAGGAAAGAACTAAAGAGGAGGAGCAGTGCAGCAACTTGCCATCATCAGCTCACAGAAGGTCAACTCTGGGGTCTGCACACCCATCTTCCTCAGAAACCTCTGCTCGGAAACCATCCCCAGGACCCAAGGCCATCCATCTGCAGTGCCCAGAGAAGGCCTGCCATCTCAAGAAAACTGAGAAAAGATCTCTGCTTCCTGTGAGCACAGTACTGTGAGGACAAGGACTAGAAAGGAAGAAACAAAAGTGTTCACAAATGACACGGCACTCTGCACAAAAACCTTCAGAGTGAACAGTTTTAATTATCAACAAAGCTGCAGGTGTAGGCCCTGCTGACTGGCCCAAACATCCCTGTAAGAGGCAGAACTATTGTTACAAAGTTCCAGAGCACAGTCTCAAGTCACCATCAAACAAAGCGAGCAAGCCGGGCGTGGTGGCGCACACCTTTAATCCCAGCACTTGGGAGGCAGAGGTAGGAGGATTCCTGTGAGTTCAAGGCCACCCTGAGACTACATAGTGAATTCCAGGTCAGCCTGGGCTAGAGCAAGACCCTACCTTGAAAAACAAACAAAGAAAAAAAAAAAAAAAACGAAGCTAGCAGATGACTAGCAATAAGATATGCAGGATAATCCCAAATACTTAGAGATCAAATAAAAAAAATACCATTAGTTTAAAAAATAGTCCGAATTCACTGATAAAGCTTGTAAAATGCAGTAAAGTCTAGTTTTAAAGAGAAATTTATAAGTTTAAATAGCTGTATTAATACAACCAGGGTACACTGCATATATGTGTGAAGGCTGTCGATACAAAGTTTAAAAAATAGCTGTATTGGAAAGAAAGATCTAACATGAGTCAGCTAGAAAACGCACATAACAAATCCAAAGTAAGTGAAAGGCACAGAGCCATCAAGCATGCTCACGCAACAACCGCAAGCCCAAGCTGAAACTCAGAGTTCCTAAGAAAACCAAGCAGAGTCAAGCTACCCACACCAAAGAGGGGCATCAGAACAGGCCCAACAAGAAGATGACAGCAAGCGAACGTGATGGTAACTTTAAGTCAGCCAATATAACCAGAGATGAAGCAAGCAAATTTCTAGAAAAACACAGCTGAGCCAGAATGGACACATGATCACAAACTCTGATGAGCCCGGTACCTAACAAAGAAAATGAACTCATGAGCTAGAGAAATGGCTCAGCAATTAAAGGCACTTGTTTTCAAGACCTGACGACCTGGGTTCAAGTCCCCAGTGCCCATGTAAAACCAGATGTACAGAGTGGAGCGTGTGTGTGGACTTCATTTGCAGCGGCAAGAGACCCTAATGTGCCCATTCTCCCCTGCCCACTCCTCTGTCCCAAATAAATAAATAAAATATTTAAAATATAAACTTGTTACCAAAGCCCTTCCCACTAAAAGCAATGTAAGACCCAATGGTTTCCCAGGTAAATCCCAACCAATCTGTCAGGAATGAACACCATTGCAGACACACAATCTCTCACAGGACAGGAGAGGGAACATTCCCCAGCCTGTGCTGTACAGTAAGCAGAACTTAACTCCACCAGCTACCAAAACATTAGAAAATGAAAACTACAGTAGAGCAAGCTGCCCTCGTGAGTGCAGATACAAAGATGTCTAAGGGAGCATGTGAGGAGAACAACATGCCAGGACTAAGCCGGCCACACCATAAATACAAGGCTGGCTTGACTCTAGGAAATCAATCAAGGCAATTCACAAGAGGAGCTCAATTAAGGAGAAAACTGTATGATTGCATAAATAAGCAAAGAAAATGCATTTGACAAAACTTCACACCAACTCTTGATAAAAGCCTAGAACTTAGACCATGAAGAACACCCATGAAAGACATTGAGCTAACACTTCCCCATGGAGGCAGCTCCATACACCTCCACTCAGGGCTGCCTGGAGGCCCAGCCTCTGCGGTCAGGCCAGACGAGGGAGGAGGATTAACAACTGTGTGTTTGCACATTCTAGGATTGCTCACTTAATAGCAACAAACCTGAAACTATGGAAAACATACAAGGTAAATATAGAGAACAAACTGTGCCTTCACATTCCAGTGACAAATAAATGGACAGTGTGACCTCAAGATAGTACACTCACAACAGCAACTGTAATGACAGGTGTCCATGGCCTCCACCTGAGAACTGTAACTTTGAGTTACATAGACAACGAGTGACAGGATATGGATTCAGGAACAGACACATGGCTGAGCATGGTTAAAACAGGAATGGCAGAATCTATATGGGGAAATTATGTGTTTGAGAATTTTCAAAATACAAAGGACCTAAAATCTCCATTTTCTATCTCTGATTCATAACGTTAAGGCTGCCAAAGTGCCAATGCAGAGCAGGGCAACAGAGGGATTAGTAGTTGTGGGCACAAAACTCCGTAAGCCAGCAAGACTCCTGTGCAGAGGCTAGGAGCACTGTTTGCAGGCACACAGACAAGCTTGTCAGTGGGAAGAGGGACTAAGCCACGATATGCATGAGGGTGGATACTATAGGACACAAAATGTTCACACAGGGAACATGGATTAGATGTAACAGGCCAATGAGATGCAGATCCACACTACCTCTGTCTGCTCATAACTCAAAGCAAATAATTTTTTATATTAATGCATCATCTTTGGAAGCTTCCATTACAGGTGGTCTGAAAAGCAACCGAAGTTCCTCTAATTTCCTACACACTAGATCTTACCTGCTTGGAGTAGCCCCCATAAATGGCTATACTGCCTTGGGGGGTGACAGACATCAGGCAGCCTGATCTAGGTGTGGGCCCAAGGCCTGATGGGGACAGCTTGTTCCATGTGAATGTGTCCAGGCTGAAGGTATACACGTCACTGTAGTAGATATAATCTCTAGGTGGAGGAAAGAAATATAGGCCATCACAGAGATGACTGGAAACAGCAGGGTCATTAACATGTGCATCCCACTTAAGTTAAAGGTAAACTTTCTGCATTTTCACCAAATTATTACATTAAACCTACATCCAAGCAAAGGACTGCAAATACATTTGACATATATTTGAAAATTAGAAATAACTGCTGCCCACAGGTACATGGTAATTTACATGGAAAGTACAGCTGTTTCCTTACCCCACTGACAAAATGGCAATCTCCCAAACAATTGTGCTGAGCTGGAGGATCTAAGTCAATCAGGAGAGTAGAGATACTTAAGCTTGGCAAGAACCATACCAAGTCCCTTAACTGAAGGTAGAGATGAGCAAGCTGGCAAAGGACCCAACAAAACCCAAGGACAGGAGCAGACCCTTTGCACGGGCAACCCAAACAAAGCAGAAAAGCCCAGCCAGTGCACACACTGCTCAATACCCAGACATTCATGCAGGAGATGTGCTATTGTAGGGTGACTGTGAACAAGACACTGGCCTTCAGTCATGCAGAAAGAAATGTTAAAGCATGATGGGGAGATCTCTGCAGGTTGGGTGTAACCATGGCTTCTCACAATGCACCTGCACAACCCAGGCCTGCTGCTTGAGGAATGCAGCAGGAGAGCTGGCACAAAGTGGCCTCGGCTCAGCTCCACACACAACAGGGACTTCAAGGCAGGATGGCTGGGGCCTTCCTTGCCCTGGAGAAGAGCTAAGAAGCCATGGGAACCGCTGGCTGCCATTCAAACACACAGGACTTTTTGCATAACAAACACTGAAGTCAGGGGACTCCAAGCTTTTAGAAAATGTACAACATTCCTCTCCTCAGGTTTCACAATGGATTTTTAGTGAGGAAATCCTATTCTGAATTTAAGATCAGTAGCAAATGTCTTAAAGAAAACCAAGACAGAATTTAAAGATCAAACCAATTTGATTTGGATGGTGACTACATCTATTGTAACACTGTCAACTTTTCTGTATACATGACATAATCTCTAATTCTAAACAAGATAACAGATTCTGATTGTTACAATCAGAACTGCAAGCTACAACCATTGTAAAACCATGATTCCCAATGTCTAAATTCACAGGCCAAGGGTGGGGGTAGGGAAACTACACTGCTCTCACATTGTCCTGCACACAGCAGGTACTGACTTAATGCACAAATAAACTCTTGATTTTGTCCCATGTGGCTGCCATGCTGTGTGCCCAGGAAACCGGTGCTGATCTGACAGGGTGGGCAGTGTTTTCCGTGTGGTCAGAATGGTCAGCCCATGAAACATCCACCCACGATGCTTTAGAAAAAGCATCTTCTGTTGTTGGTACCTACCGTGTACTCTCATGGAAGCCACCAAAAAGGATTAGCTGTCTCTTCCAGGCCACCATCCGATGTCCACTCCGACCTGAAGGACCTCCAGCTGATCTAAACCAAAGGGGAGGATAAAAAACCAAAACCATAGAGACAAAACCATAAAGTTAATCGCCAAAGCCATCCTGATCATCTACCAGCTACTGTGAGACTTCTGGAGGACTGAGTACAGCTCAGTGGTGGAGCACTTACCCAGCATGCCTGAGACCCTGCTTCAATTCTAGTGTGGGGGGAAAAAAAAAAACTTCTAGAATAAGATGGGAGAAAAATCTCTCTGACCTTGGTGTGAGGATTTCTTAGGTAGAGCCTAATAACCTAAAATGCATCAAATAAAGAACTTGAAGCCGAGTGTAGTGGCGCACACCTTTAATCCCAGCACTCGGGAGGCAGAGGTAGGAGGATCATCGTGCATTCAAGGCCACCCTGAGACTACATAGTGAACTCCAGGTCAGCCTGGACAAGAGAGACCCTACCTTGAAATCCACCCCCCCAAAAAAAGTGGGGCTGGGATATGACTCAGAGGGTAAAGAAATAAAACTGAAACCTTAATAATATAGGCAAATAAGGGAAACATATAATCTATTTCCTCAGTAATTAAAGCAGAAACAGCATTTTGTTCTATTGATTTGACAATTTTTAAAAAATCAGATTACGTACTTTATGTCACAGAAGGATGCTCGTAAGACTGTAAGTGAAATGGCAGCTTATAAAACGCATTACGTAAGCTTCTAATGGGGGTTTGAGTTCTTTCATCACTGTCTGTCTTCCTCTCATAAAGAACAAGGGAAAGAACACAGGGTGGGAGGAGAGGACAAGTGGGATGCTCTCAGGAAGGGTGCATGGGATGCCCAGGCACTCTACGGGCTGCAATGCACCCTGAGTGGGTGCTCTGAGCCCAGGAGATCCAGAACCACTGACGGCCAAGGGAGGCCTCAGTGTGAGCCAGCAAGGTGACCACGCCTGCTCTGGAGACCCTTGTGGATGGAAACCCTCACCTCCTACTTTGGAATCAGTGCTCCCAGGTCCTTCCACTGCCCCCACGAACCCCAGGAATTCCAAGTTGCCAAGAGTGGTTACAACCTGAATCACATACTATAATGCCACTTATATATATATCATTTCTTTATTTTCAAATGCTATTATCTGTCTCCCTAAACCCATGTGCAAGCTTTTAATAAAAATCCAATAAATGGGCTGGAGAGGTGGCTCAGTGGTTAAGGCACTTGCCTACATGGCCTAATGACCTGGGTTCAATTCCCAAGTACCCACGTAAAGCCAGATGCACAAAGTGGGACATGCATCTGGAGTTTGTTTGCAGTGGCTGGAGGCCCTGGAGCACCCATCCTCTATGTCTCTGTCTCTTTCTGTGTGTGAGTAGTTCTCTGCTTGAAAATAAATAAATATATCTTTTTTAAAGTCCAACATATAGACTGGAGAGATGGCTCAGTGGTTAAGGCACTTGCCTACAAATCCTAACACTCTGCCCATATTCTCATTCTCCCTCCTCCCTCCCCCTTCTCTCTTCTTGCAAATAAATAAAGCATTTTTTAAAAAGTATGACAAGGCCAGGCATGGTGGCGCAGGCCTTTAGTCCCAGTACTCAGGAGGCAGAGGTAGGAGGATCGCTGTGAGTTCAAGGTCACCCTGAGACTACATAGTGAATTCCAGGTCAGTCTGGACTAGAGTGAGACCCTACTTCGAAAAACCAAAAAAAAAAAAAAAATCTTTCAAAAGGCAAATGTCCTAACAAATACATCGACCCATTCTCAAATAGAAAGGGTGTTGACATACCCAGCCCCAAAGTCTGGCCTTTACGATGATCAATGAAGCACTCACTGCTGGGGTCTTCCCTGAGCCCAGCCTAGAGCAAGGAGTATTCTCAAATGCTGAGCCACACCCTTCACTGGAGACGGCCAGCACACCTGGCACCGTCCTGTGGGATGTTCTACTTGCAAGAGCACTTTCCCGGCATCCTATAGAGAAGGCCGGTCCTCCCAGTCCATCTCACTAGATCACACCACCAACGGTTGAGATTCTCAACTTGTCAACCAATTTATTTGTTCTCATGTTTTTCAAGAACCTACAAGTTTAGTAAGCACAGTCCACTGCCAAAATTCATGACAAAAATAGTAAACATGGAGTTTCGAGACTCAGAAGAGACAGCCTGGGGCGCAGCAAGGCAACATCCCTCAGGCTCACAGGTCAGAGTGGGGCACCCAGCCCGGCCTGCAGTGTGGACCCTCCATCCCAGGGGGGTGGCTGGCACAGTCGCATGCCCTGCACACACAGTGGACAAAATGCACATGGCATGAGTACAGGAGGGAAACAATATGGGTGCTGGGGAGGCTCTGTAGGCATTTCTGCTTAAGAACAATCCAGGGAAGAGGTTTTCATTCAACGACTGAGCCTGTGCATGCACATCTATGGGTACACCCGAACAGAACAGAGGAGTCTCCAGTGCCTCCCAGCAGTTTGTTGATAAACAGTAACCCCAGTGGGTCATCCTAAGGCTGAGTGAGCACCAAGGAATCGGCTCACATTTGGCAGGCACAGGCAAGTACCACTGTTTTGTAACTAAAAAGAGGGAAAAATCTATAGAAAGGTTCTACATTCCCTTCTAGAAAAATAAAATCACCCAAAAAAGCCCATTTATATTCCAATCTCAAACAGGCTTTTCAATTGCCATCAATCCTAAATATGGAGTCTTAAAAATTAGCATGGCCCCCTCCCTCATCCAGAAGTCTATATATAGCACAAAGAACACACGTGTGATGTAGGCACTGCAGCTTTGAGCTCATTTGGGCTGAGCGCAGAATGGCATTCCCACAGGGCGTGCTGCCAACCAGCATCGCCAGGCCCCTCCATCCGGCCCCTGTGTGATATTCACAGAAAATTTCTATGCATCAAACAGCTCCACAGGCTGAGGGTGCAAACAGCCAAGCCCTCAGCACACACACACTTCAATTTATTCTAGTGTTTACACCTTACAAAATCACACGGCACAGTACCATACTGCCCAAGACACTGGGCAAAGGGGCACATCCTACCCGAATCCTGAGTTCAAGGTCACTTAACTGACATGACGGAGAACCTAGACTAGTAGTAGCCCATCCTCTAAAGGAAGCAACTGATCCTCCAGGTGTGGTCACAATGTGGCCCCAATAAAATCGGTGCCAGAAGCATGCCCATCTCCATTGTGCAGAGCCCACCTCTGGTCTTGGCCAGGCCTAGCTTGCTGCCAGCTGTAGCTGCTCCATCACATCAAACTCAGCCCAGCTCTCGGCACCCACAGAAGCTGCGGTCAGAGCCCCTGCCTCACGTCCTTAGTTTTCCTACAAACCAGCCATACTCTAGCCACACGCCTCCATCTCTCTCCTCAACACACAGCACATCCAGATGATCTGCAAGCGCCCAGCAAGGGCTCCACACCTGCCCTTCCTTCAGGTCAGATTCTCAAGGTGCTGTGAATACTATAGTGCTATGGAGCTGAGGGGTCTTTAGCCTTCCCTGATTATGGCAGAAAAAGTGGAAGTGCTTCCATTTAAACACTAAGTTGCTCGGGGGCAACTCCTCAGTGGTTTTAGCTGACCCTGCTATTTTAAGTAACCCCAATAAATGCAGTGGTCCACTAAGCCAGACTTGGGTAGAATCCTGAGTCCTTTATTGCCTCCTACCTAGAGTGACTACAGACTTCCCAGGAAAAGTTATACAATACCAAGATTCACTACTATTTGACAGCATGTGGCTTCAGCCAGCTCCTTCCTCCTCCATAACAGGGCCAAAGTCCCTGACTCTTCTGCTCTAGGACACTGGCTATATTATTGGATGTCGCTGTGGACACGTGCTCCAAATGCAGGCCTGTCCTCAATGAGGAGAGAACACAGTGCATACACACTTGCACAGTTTTAGCTAATCTTTACTGATTATTAAGGCCTCTGATGCACATGGAGATGTGAACGCAGTCCATCGAGAGATGAATGGATAAACTGAACCTGGTCTGTACTAGTGGGATGCTCTTCAGTTACAAAGAATGCAGCCGTGGTGATCACAGACTAGCAGCCCAGGTCTTCCTCTTGCTTGCTGAAGCAGGAAGGAGGCAGCCACTCTCCCTAACCCTCTCCATATCCTCCCTCCACCATCGACTCTGCAAGCCCAGCTATGGGGAGACTGGGTCCTGCCTTCATGTCTACCTTCCTTCAGCCTTACACATGTAAGACAAGCCCACACAATTCAAAATAAACACTGCTGTGCACAGAACCTCCTCTGCCACATCACTGCTTAAATCAAGGCAGTCTTAGAGGAGTCTCTCACTCAAGACATGAATGAAGTCTCCAGACAGCTATTATTATCCCTGGTGCCCTGAGCACACCACTGGACCTTTGTTCTGGATGGTAGGGGGGTTGCAGTGGTGTTTCTCCACAGAAGCATACACCAGAACTGGCAAGTGAAGGCTGGGATGCCATGGCTGGCCTGTGTGGAGGCAGGGAGGCTCTCCTAGTCTATGGGTGGTGCCAAGCAGCACCAGCAAGGTAGAAAGACACTTGCTATCCGTGCTAGGGCAGAACAGGCACTAGCCTACTGCCTCACTCTGTTGAGACGGCCTTGACAGCAGTGTCCACATGAAACACGAACAGAATCCCAACAATAGCTCCAGCTGTAGCTCCCCAGCAGACCAAGCAGCAGGAACATGTTTATCTGATGCACTGTTCTGCAACAATGAAGAAACACTTGCTGTATGCACACCAGAGACAAGCCTCTCAAAACCAGTGCACTCAGCAAGAGGCTATCAGAAGATATGGACTTCTGTTTCAAAACCCAACAGAGGAGCCATGGTCTGTGGTGGGAGCAAGTGCAAGGCCCAGGGCACCCCTCACCTGATCCAACACAGGAGCTGTGTCCCTCTGAAAAGCTTACTGAGCTGCACATGACTGGGGACTTTTCTTCATCAACATTTTACTTCATTAAAACTTTTTTTTTTTTTTTGAGACAAGGTCTAACTGTGCAGTCCTAGCTGACCTGAACTCTATACATAGACCAGGTTGGTCTTGAACTTGCAGCAATCCTCCTGCCTTTCCCTTCCAAGAGTTGGATTATGAGTGAACTAGGGAGATGGCTCAGTGGTTTAAGGTGTTTGCTTGCAAAGCCTGCACAAAGTGAGTTATAGGTGTGTGCCACTATACCAGATCTAAAACTTACATTTTCACATTTTCAACTCCGGCATATGCGTGTGTGTGTGTGTGTGTGTGTGTGTGTGTGTGTGTGTGTGTATGTGTGCACGTGTGTGTGATATCCATGTTTGCAGATGCTTGCACACTATGTACATCATGCAGAACCAGAAGAGAACATCAAGTGTCTGCCTCTTTTTCACTCAGATGTGTATTTTCTTGTGATGGAGTCTCAGTGAAGGTGGTGCTGCTGTTTCTTTCCTGGGTTTTTGTTTTACCATCAGACTGGCCCCAGAGAACCCCACTGAGTCTCCAGTCTCCACTCCCCACAAGACTGGGACTACCAGTGTGCATGGCCATGCTCAGCTGTTTATCTCAGTGCTGGGGAATCAAACTCTGAGTGAATGGGCCTCTTAGGTATTCATACTTGTGATGCAAGCACTCCTACCCACTAAGCCATCTCCCCAAGTCCCCTAAACTTAAGGCACTTTGGGGCTAGAGAGAGCTCAGCGGTTAAATGTACTGCCTGCATACGCAAGAGGGCCTGAGACTACCTGAGTTCAGTTCTCCAGAGTCCAGGTAAACATCTGAGCAGCATGCTTGTAACCAGGTCCCATAGGAGAGGAAAGACGGAGGAACTGCTGGAACCCATGAAAAAACAGGAAGCTCCAGGATGAGTAAAAGACTCTAGCCCAAACAACAAAGGGCAGAAGAGCTAAAGAGAGTTCTGTTCTGGTCACCATAGGCACAGGCAAACACAGCCTGCCACAGGTGAGCACACAGGATGCTGTAAGAGCACATACACTATGACCACACATGTACATGTGCAAAAAAAGGTACTTTTGGTGGTGGGTACACACGCACACACAGAGGCACATTTACAGACATCATCCAGCCTCTGGTCCCCTCTAGGCTGACTGGCCTTGCCAATACTGTCAAGGTGTCATAGTGTATTTGGTCCCTACCATGGGGTACCTAGCTGCAGGTGAAGACAAGCTGTCTGAGGACATATGTGTGAAGGCACTGGCATGTACAGGAGGTCCCCTTCTGGCCCCAGCACAGAGGACATTTGTCCACTCTCAGGCCTCAGAAGAACAACTCCTACTAAAAGGCCCATTGGCAAGCCCCGCCCTCCCTGCCAGAAAGCTAGTCACGTCACCAAAGGGAGTGTCTGGACAATCTAAGGCAGGCAAGAGACGAAACCAGAATGCTAAAATGGACAAAGCACATATTGTCGATGTTAAGATGCATGCTGCCCTCCCACAAGAAAACCTTTGTAAAAGGCAAGAAAGAAATGAAACATGTCAGCTTCCTCTGGCCTTTACCAATACTTAGGCTTTCTCAATTTCAAGCCCCTTAATTATGAAATTCATCCCCTAAAGAGTAACAAATAACCCCTAGCACTGAACGCCCTCTAGAAAGCCAGCCTACCCCAGGAATAGGGAAGTGGAAAATGGCCTTCATTTAGCTCAATCTCTTTTCTTTCTTTTTCCTTTTTTTTTTTTTTTTTTAAGATCAATTAGAAAATGACAGAGGAAAAACCCCAGCAGCAGCCCTCTCCACAGTGGTCACCACATCAGTGTGAATCTCCCGAGCCAACTCCAGGCAGTGGCAGCTCTGAGTCCAATCCCACACGCTGTCGGCCAGCCCAGGAGATCAATGGACCGACCTTAGCAGTTGGTGCCCTTGCCCTTTCCACAGCTATGTCGGATGCTGCCAATCAGATCTGCACACCACTCCTGAACACAAGCATGTCTCCAAACCACCATCCAGGTGCACCTTCATTCTGTACTTATTATTAATTACAAAAGTAATGCCTACTCTACTTTCATTAGTAAGAACAAAAGACACCTTTACCAGAATTTTTGGTGGTCTCGAGCTCAAGAGACCCCTCCATACTTTTTAAGCATCTTTCTAGTCTCAGAGGCTCAATTTTTTCTAGAAATAGGACCTCATACAATATAAATTTTTATTTATTTTTTTTTTTGAGGCAAGTTCTCATTCTAGCCCAGGCTAACCTGGAACTCCCGCTGTAGTTCCAGAACTCACAGTGATCCTCCTACCTTTGCCTCCTAAAGTGCTAGGTACATTGTAATTTAAAAACAAAAACAGGAATGGTGACATACACATTACTTTAAAATGTTCTTATTCTGGGCTGAGGATATGGCTCAATAGTTAAAGGCACATGCTTACAAAGCCTGCTGGCCTGAGTTTGATTCCCCAGGACCCATGTAAAACCAGATGCACAAAGTGGCACATGCGTCTCAAGTTTGTTTGCAGTGGCATGTCCAAATCTCTCAAATAAATAAATAAAAACTTTTTAAAAAAATGTTATCTTAAATTGGGCGTGCTGGCGCATGCCTTTAATCCCAGCACTCGGGAGGCAGAGGTATAGGCGGATCACCATGAGTTCAAGGCTACCCAGAGACTACATAGTGAATTCCAGGTCAGCCTGGGCTAGAGTGAGACCCTACCTCGAAAAACAAAAAAAACAAAAAAAAAAAGTTATCGTGAAAGACATGGAAAATTAATTTTCAAGCTACTTCTCAAGCGCCATTACTTTCCCTTTGTTTGTTTTTTGAGGCATGGTCCCAACACTCCTAGCTTCTCAAGCACCTTTACTTTCTAACTATTATGCAGGAAGACAACCAAAGAGAATACCCACCCTCATATTTAATGTACAAAAAAACTTTCAATGGCTACTTCCATGTGAAAATCAAATGGAGATATATAAGTTTCTAACACAAATACGTAAATAAGTAGACCAAGCATGTAGGTGGCTTGTGTCTATAATCTCAGCACTTAAGGGGGAGGGGGTGAAGGCAGGAAGATCTTAAGTTAAAAGCCAGCCTGAAGCTAGGCAGGGTGGTACACGCCTTTAATCCCAGCACTCAGGAGGCAGAGGTAGGAGAACTGACATGAGTTCCGAGAGCTAGAGTGGATTCCAAGAAAGCCTGGGCCATACAACAAGACCCTGCCTCAAGAAAACAACTAAACATAAACATCACAAACACACTGTCTACCATACCAGAAGCTAGTCTCTTGGTCTCTTGGATGTGGATATGGGGCCAAGGGGATCAGGACTGTGGAGACAAAGTGGGCGAGAGGTTGGTGTGAGATTTGGATTTCTGAGCTCCACATGGACCTGCTCAGAAATGATGGTTGTCCAGGGTGGGGAGCAAGAACTGCTGGGTGCTGCCCTGTACTCTTCAGACCCACCACTGGAGCAGGCCTGTCCTGGCACCAGCACCTTCCACACCTACTGCTTCTAGAAGGCCTGTTCTAAGCACTAGAACGGCCAGAATCAGAGACACAGATGTCTCATGGCTGGCCACAAGGTCCTTTTATCAAATCAGACAAGAAACCTGCTCACTCAGTAAGTCACCACAGTTGTAGTGTCTGTCACAATTATGAGGTGAGGGTAGGCCATGAGAATGGTTAAAAAAGGCCCTGAAACTGTGATGCCCCACCCCAGCAGGACGCCAGGAATCAGATTTCTACATGGTGAGTGTGAGAGACAATTAGACCTGAGGTAAAAGGCTTTCAATTCACATACACCCATGACTGCAATTCTAGATGCACAGGCCACTTTAACTTTACTGACATTTAAAATAAAATATAAAACAAAATACACTAAATGGAGGTATGTGATATTTCTGACAAAAACCCTGAGGATGATAAAGATACCCTCTCGCAAAATACAGTCCCTAAGAGAAAGAAATCCAATGAAATCCCATTGGGGTTTTAAAAATGTGAGAAACTGATAGTAAAGTTCATGGAAAAGTACATGAAAAAGCAAAGAAAATTTTTAAGTAAATGAGAAAAAATTCAAGCTATCAAAGCTATGGGGATTCAAAAGGAATGCCACCAGAAGCAACAACAAAATCAATGAACTGGGGCTGAAGAGATGGCTTAGTGGCTAAGGCATAGGCCTGCAATGCAGAAGGACCTGAGTTCGATTCCCCAGTGCCCATATAAAGCCAGATGCACAAGAGGGCGCATGTGTCTGCAGTTCATTTGCAGTGGATGAAGGCCCTGGCATGCCCATTCTCTCTGTCTGTCTGCCTCTTTCTCTCCCTCTCTCTCTCAAATAAATAAAAAATATTTTAAAAAAAAATCAATGAACTGGAAAAACATAGGGACAATCCAGGCGTGTCAGCAGAAATGCACCTGCCAAGTTCCCTGGCCACCTGCAAGCATGCACACACGCTTTCCTCCAGGGATCTGGGGCTCTAGGCCATACTGCTGATACAGTTTGGTACATGGTTTTTAAAGTAGAAAATGAGAGGGGCTTCTTCAGGGCGTGTTCTTAGAAGTGAGCTTGCAAGCCAGTGGTATTCACATTCAACAACACCCTGGAGTGAAAGGTGTTGCTAACACTGGGCAGGCACAGGGGTCCCTCACCAGTCCACTGACCAGTGTGGACCCCACAGGTATGACACATGGCCTCCCTAGGCAGTCCTCTGTCAAATCCTTCTTCACTGTGAATAGGAGTTCTGCTTTGTGCTGGATGTATGTACTGCACGCTATCACCCTCTTACCCTCCTGATGTCCCTTACAAATCCTTATTTTATGTGGGCAGTCATCAAGCTCTTCTGGCTTCTGGTGTGTATATGGCTCAGGAGACCTTAGCTAAGAATGCATCCAGGGCGATCACACCCTGCTGCTCTAGGGCAATCCGTGAGCAGCATCTAGGGACCACACAGCACCCTTCCCAGACTACTGCTACTCCCAGCCCTGGGCAGAAGCAGCTTGCTGTTTGCAGTTGTCTGTGGATGATGCCATCTTATAACTCATTAACGTGCTGAAAATAAGTGACTGCTGGGTGCTCATCCCTATGCCATCCTCACCCAGGGCTCAAGAAACATCAGAGTAAGGATGGAAGGACTGGTGAAGGGAAGAAGTCCTGACAGGGCCTCTGCATTCATGAACCATGCATCTGTGGTTACTGCACAAAACCTGCACACCAAAGGGCCAGTCACAATTCTGTCAGGATAGGAGAGGGGCCTTTTGAGTCTCCACCCATCTCTGATTCTGAGGAGCTACTACTAGTCATTCTCTTCGATGATGCATACACTAGTGAGGGGAAGAAGGGTAATGGGGGTCTATATGATCAATTTTTTATAAAAAGAAAGCAAGGGGGCTTAAGAGATGGCTCAGATGTCAAAAGCATTTTCTTACAAAACCCTCTGGCCCAGGTTCAACTCCCCAGCACCCATGTAAAGCCAGATGCAAAATGCCTACGACACTGGGAAGCAAAACAGGAGAAGCCTAACTAGTTTGGCATTTGTTTACAGTAGTAAGAGACCTGGTCTCAAAAGAAGGTAGAGCAAAGCTGTCCACTGACTCCAAGTGCATGCCATGGCACGTGTGCCCATACGTGTATAAAGAAAAAAATTAATCTTTAAAGAATGATCGATTGGAGATATGATGACTCAGAGGTGCACAAGCATGAGGTGAGGATCCAAGGGGCCTGAAACTGTCCAGGTTCAAATCTCTAGAACCGAGCTGGGCGTGGTGGTACACGCCTTTACTCCCAGCACTCGGGAGGCAGAGGTAGGAGGACCATGAGTTCAAGGCCACCCTGAAACTACACAGTGAATTCCAGGTCAGCCTGGGCTAGAGTGAGACCCTACCTCGAAAAAACAAAACAAAACAAAAAAAAAAATCTCTAGAACCCACATAAACAGTTGGGCGTGGCCACATGCACCTGTAACCCCAGTCTTGCAAAGCTAGCAGCTACCAGGGAACCACAAATAAGAATGGGTGAAAGAACGATGGAGGCTCTGCAAGCGTCACTGCACCCACCACCCCAGGGTGCCACAAGGGAAGGCGCATCTCAGCCAACCCTGCAATAACTTCATCAAAGCCAGCCCCCATCTTACCGAATTTGCTCCCAGGTCTTGGTGGCCAAGTGCAGGACCCAGAGATCCTTGTAATGGTAGAACTGCTCTCCATCGGGTGATGCAAACTCTCCTCCAAAGACCCACAGTTGCCCACCGCCCTGAGGGACCACCACAGCCTGTTAAAGAAAAAGAGACATGTTAGGTTAGTCATACAGCAGCACAGCTTACCCCACGGTGACCAGCAGCATCAGCATACTTCTGAAATCATCTTCTCCTGCCTCTGAGGAAAGAGTAAAGAACCACCCCTTGACATACTACTTTCAAATATCTATGGCTTTCATGTTCTCCTAGATTACAAGATAAACATCCATTTATAAGGTACCATATCCCATTAAGACACAGTTAATTCAAAACTTCACATCAGTTACTTGTGAACACAAGCTAACAGCATTTTCATTGTAAGTCACTACAGCAAACCTACTTCAGCCCTCTTAATCCTCTCCCAGAGATCAAGCAATATACATCTAAGATTGATCCACAGATATAACATGCATGTAATATGAAGCATTTATGGGACATTCATGCTTACTGTTGATTTATATGAGTTGCTATGGTTTGAATGTCCACAAAATTCCCATAGACTTTTTGTTTTGTTTTGTTTTTTGTTTTTTGAGGCAGGGTCTCACTCTAGTCCAGGCTGACCCGGAATTCACTATGTAGTCTCAGGGTGGCCTTGAACTCATGGTGATCCTCCTACCTCTGCCTCCCAAGTCCTGGGATTAAAGGCGTGCACCACCACACCCGGCTCCTATAGACATTTTCTTTTCTGTTTCTTTTTTCTTTTTTTTTTTTTTTTTGAGACAGGGTCTCATGTAGCCCCAGGCTGGCCTCCAATACACTATGTAGCTGAGGATGACCTTTAACTCAAGTCTCAACCTGCCAAGTGCTGAGGTTTTAGGTGTGCACAACCACACCAAGTTTTATATCCTGTTGGGGATGAAACTGAAATCTTTCTTTTGTTGTTGTTGTTATTGTATTGCTTTTTGAGGTAGGGTCTTGCTCTAGCCCAGTTTGACCTGGAATTCACCATGTAGTCTCAGGTGGCCTTGAACTCAGAGACCCTCCTACCTCTGCCTCCCCGAGTGCTGGGATTAAAGGTGTGTACCACCATGCCTGCCTAAACTCAGGGCTTTGTTCATGTTAAATAAGCACTTTAGCACTGAGCTATATCCCAGCCCCCAAAGTACATATGCAGTTACCACTGTACAGAGGGAGGATATCTAAGAGATGATGAGGTCAGAAGGGCTTCTCCCATCTTGAATGGACCAAGAGGCTGACTATAGGAAGGGCTTTGTGCTCAGAGTACCTTTCTCACCACATAAAGCCCCTCCCACCAACTTACAACGCAGCACGAAGGCCCTGGCTAAATACTGAACTTCCAGCCTCCAGAACTTTGAGAGATAAATATCTTTATACATTTCCCACACTACAGCATTGTGTCTACATATGCACAGGTAGTAGAACAAAACAGGCGGTGGTAACAGAAAAGTCAATACAATGGTGAAGGCAGGAACCTGAGGGTTCGTTCCCTCTGCAGGAAGCACTCACCATCCTAATGGGTCTCAAGAGGACCCAAGAAGAACAAAGTGAAGCCACCCCAGCTCCAGACTAGAACCAAAGCCAAGGCCTCCCTCCTGAGTCATCAGACTGCCAACCAAAAGAAGCACCGGCTGCAGGGGTGAGCCCATGGCACAGTCTCTCCTGGAGACTTTGGAAACCCTGGAAAAATGGCTACATCTGCACAAGGGTAGGCTGGCCTGCAGGATTCTTTCTAGGAGTAGAAAGACCAAAGCCCATATCCACAGCTTCTATTCTCTACTTCCATGTCTTAGTTTCAGTCACAGCCAGTGTCTGCAGCTGTTACAGTCGGTGCAAGAGAGATGTCCCTAGTGCATGCTCCCAGGAAAAGTGAACAGTAAATGTAGTGATACACACTGGAGCTCAGGGGACACTGAGACCAGGCACAGCTTTCCAGAGAGGCGCAGTAACATGCCTCCTTGTGTCAACAGAAACAAGCTGTGTGCAATAATTTTTTTTTGTTGGGGGGGGGGGTGAGTGCAGGCGTGTACCTGCCACTGTGTATGTGGAAATCAAGGACAATGCTGGGTGTTGGTCACTGCCTTCCCCCTTGCTTCCAAGTCTCTTCCTGAAGTAAGCATGCTGGTATTACAGAGGTTCACACTAGTGTTGGCTTTACATGGGTTCTGGGGTTCCAAACTCAGGTACTCAAGGTGGTGCAATAAGTGCATTCACTGAGCCATCTCCCTGGCTCCCAAAAATAATTCTTTTCCTCCTACCATCTGCTCTCTCCTGAACGTCCCCATCTTCGCATGGTTACTACTCAGTCTATACCTGGAGCCCCAGAGGTTCTTCTCTCACCCAAGTGGAACATTCTGCCAAGTGGCTATTACACACAAGCCATGACAAAGGCATTTTACATGGAGCATCTCATAACGTTCACCACTGAAGAGCAGGCGGCCCCTCTCCAGCTCACAGGTGAAGAAACAGAAGTGAGGTAAGCTTAGTAAAGAGTCCAGGCTGGGACACGGCACAGCCTGGCACGGTTGCTCACACATGTAATCCCAGCACTCAAAGGCCAAGAGAAGAGAAATGGCATAGCCGGGTGTGGTGGCGCACGCCTTTAATCCCAGCACTCGGGAGGCAGAGGTAGGAGGATTGCTGTGAGTTCAAGGCCACCCTGAGACTACATAGTGAATTCCAGGTCAGCCTGGACTAGAGGAAGACCCTACCTCGGAAAAAAAAAGAGAAATGTCATGAGTTCACGAGTTCAAAGCCAGCCTGGGATATATGAGTTTCAGGAAAGCCTGAGTTATAAAATAAGATCAGAGAAGAAGAGAAGAGAATAAAAGACAATGGCAGTCAGAGTGATCTGGAAGGCCCATCTTTCTGCAGGAGTTTGCCTGCCCATCAGCAGACTCCATGAGGATGAGTACTGGGAATACCTGGTGAGCACAGCGCCTTGGAGGTGGACCAGGGATGTCGACTTTAGTCCAGGTATCCTTTCTGATATTGTAGATGTAGAGTTCGTTATACACGAATGTCTGCAGGAAGGAAGAGGAATGTCAGGGTCATGAATGGTGTGCTTGCAGGCCGGTGAAAACAGCAGTAAGGATGCTCCCCAGAAAACCTGTCTCCTATACCACTCAGTCACATCAATACCCAGGCCAAGTGTAGGTCCCAAAAACCTCTGGGAGAACAAGGCAGATGCATTTTGCACATCTAGCTTACTAAACCTAGCTCAGCCTGTCTCACCTTAAAAGGTGCTTATTTGCAAAGCCTGCAAGCCTCGGTTCAATTCCCCAGTACCCATGTAAAGCCAGATGCACAAAGTGCCAGATACACCTAAGTTTGCAGCTGTAGGAGGCCCTGGCACACCCATTTTCTCCCCCTCTCTCTCAAATAAGTAAATTAAAAAGCAAAAAACCACAATGGGGTGGTATAAACACCCAATTGTCACATGAATGTCAAACCTCACAAGTAGAACCATCCTAAGTCAGGACCATCGGTACAAAGAAAATGACCAATATCATATCCCTGCTGGTTTCTCTGGCACTGAGAGCCTCTGCTACACAGCCGGACAGGCTCATCACTCCAAATTCAAGCCTCCTTTTCAAATGCATGGCAATACAGAGAACATGTTGGACAAGTAAAGTCAGACTCACAGAGCTCCTCCCAAGCTGGTGGGGAGACAAGCTCACACTGGGTTTTTCTCTTTTCTTGCTGGTGTTTGGGAGGGAGGAGGGGGGTGTGGGTGCTTCCTTGCAGCATCCCGTGTGCTCACTTGCAAAGGCTGGGCAGAATGTCAAGTGTCCCCTCCCCCACTCCTCCGCCCATTCTCATTTGAGCTGGAGCCTCCTGCAGACCCTGGAACTTGCCATTAATTCCTCAAGGTCTGGTGATTCTTGGGTTTCTGCTCTTCTGTGGGACTGGGGTTACAGACAAGAGTGGCCACACCCAGCTATTCATATGGGCCCTATGAACTGAGAAATCTCCCAGGCCTCCTCAGAGAGCACCCTTACGCACTGCCATCTCTAGCCTGGGCCCATTAGCTGCTTTCCATGCACGACTCTGAAACACAGGGTTTTCTGATAAGCTCAAAAATAAAATGTAGCCGGTGTGGTGGTGCCCACCTTTAATCCCAGCACTCGGGCAGAGGTAGAAGGGTTACTGTGAGTTCAAGGCCACCCTGAGACTAGATAATGAATTGCTGCTTAGCCTGGGCTAGAGTAAGAGTCCACCTCAAAAAACCAAAAAACAAAATAAAAGTCACCCCATAACTTATTTTAGTAAATTTTTTAAACTTACTTATTGCTAATAATTAGATGCATAGTATGAGCAAGTCTTGTGGTGGCACCCCCATTATCCTCCTCTCTGTCCCCAACCCACTAAGGGCCATCCTCAGGAGGACTGCTGGACCGGTCCACGGGATGGGGGGGGGTATGAATTGTACAAGTCTACTTTAGTAAATTTTAATGCTTCCTCTATTCAAAAACGATTTGATTCCCAGGGTTAAAGCTCAAGGGTGGAATGCTTGCCTAGCAAGTGCAAGGCCATAGGCTGATCCCAGCATCAGAAAGCAACTTTGGAACAGCACTGGTGCACAGGAGTAGAGAGCTGAGGCTCAGGTGACTCGAGTCCCCCAGGAGACCCCCCCCCACATTAGGCCTGGCACTTGGGAAGGGGGATATATGAAAGAACTAAGGAATATGTTATCACACAACTTTAAGGTTACTTAAACAAGCCCCATAAAAAGTTAGGAAAAGAAAAAAATATATACTTTACTTTTTGGCCATTGAAATATTCACCTCCAAAAAGGATCAATTCATCTTTCTCAGGGTGAGCAGAGAGGGAGGCATTTAAGCTGCAAGACACAAGCAGTAGAGGAGCAGGGTTACAGCACCACAAGCCAGGCTGAGCTCTGGCACCCTCCCGGAAGCACGTCTTCCCCGAGATACCCTTAGCCAACTTCCGCGAGAAGAGCCAGAATAAAAACCACCTTGCCACCTCCAGCCCAATGCCAGGTTCATGGTTCATGCTCCCAGAAGCCTGGGTCTGGGCAGCCTTGCAGGAAGAAGTTAAAACCTCTGAGTCACACGCAGAATCTTCCAGACTTGCCCTGCTTTAAGGGTCAAGGATCTTTTAAATCACAAAAGGTGGGGTGGTGGCTCACACCTAGAATCCCAGCACATGAGGTCAAGGCCAGGCTGGGCTACACAGAGAGTTTCAGACCAACCTGGGTTATTGAATGAGACCTTGTCTCAAAAAAGTCAAACAAAAAGACAAGTATGGTGGGACACATAGCACTTGGAGGCAGAGGTAGGAGGATCACTGTGAGTTCGAGACCAGCCTTGAGACTAGAGTGAATTCCAGGCTAACCTCAGCTAGAGTGAAACCCTACCTTGAAAAAAAAAATATTTACTTATTTTATTTATTTATTTATTTTTGTTTGTTTTTCAAGGTAGGGTCTCACTCTAGCGCAGGTTGACCTGGAATTCACTATGTAGTCTCAGGGTGACCTTGAACTCATGGTGATCCTCCTACCTCTGCCTCCTGAGTGCTGGGATTAAAGGCATGCACCACCATGCCCGGCGGGGGGAAAAAAATTTCTTAACGCCCAAAATAATACATCTCAGCCACAACTGTTCTTCCGAGTCCAGTACCTAAACTTTTCAATATGCCCCATTCCTTCTAGCTAGAATTTGAAGCTAACTCTTGATTTACTTCATAGACAAGGACAACAGAACAGCCGTAAGGCAAAGTGCACACACTACAGCAGAAAGATGGAGACACAGTGCCCACAGGGTGAGCACTTCAAAGTGCCCGAACCTCAGAACCCTCCACACTGGTGCTCCCACGTGTCCACACCACTCACTCCAAAAGATGCTTCTCAAAGAAAAGTGGATTTCAAAAGTGGATAATGTCCTCAAACATAAACAGTCCACACTCTACTGATAGAAGTATCTGGAACAGGTGAAGCTACAATGACAGGAAGTGGACTGGATGTTAGCAGGGAGTGACTGCCTCTGGGATGAAGACAACGTTTTGGAACTAGACAGTGCTGAAAGTTGCACTGTAAATATAAGCAATTCTACTGAACTGAAGTTAAAAATGGTTTTAAAGGGGGGGGGGGCTGGAAAGGTGGCTCAGCAGTAAAAGGCGCTTGCCTGCAAAGCCTGAAGGTTCAATTCCCCACCACCAGATGTACAAAGTGGCACATGTATCTGGAGTTTGTTGGCAGGGGCTGGAAGCCCCAGCACACCTATTCTCTCTGTCTCTCTTCTATCTTTCTCTGCTTAAAAATAAATAAAAATATTTTTAAAAGCCTTTTAAAAAAAAACATAGTGTCTATGTTTCTATGGCCCCCAAATGATTCTCATTAAACACGAGAAAGTAACCAACACCTCTTGGGAAGAGGCCACATCTGGTCCAGAACTGAGTGCCAGCCACAGGTCCACCTCAAGCAGGTACCATAGGAGGAACAGGCAGGACAGACACACACAGTGCCTATGAGATCACATCTGGAACAACAGTCAGACTTTCAAGGGTTCCTGTTATGGTTTGAATATAAAATGCCCCAAAGGCTCAGGTGCTGAAGGCTTGTTCCAGCTGGTGGTGTTATGGAGAAGTGGCTGGGTCATGAGGGTGCCAACCTCATCAACATATTAACCCACTGCAGAGTCCATGGCTAACCGGGCTACTGGGAGATAGAGCCTAGTTAGAGGAAGAGAGCACCTGGAGGCAGACCTCTCAAGAGTGAATCTGTCCCAGGTGCTTCTTCTCCTTCACTGCATTTCACACCATCATGAGATGAGCAGCTTCCTTCCCCCTCCCACGTCCTCCCAGCCAAGCTGTCCTGCCTCACCAGAAACAGGAGCCAAGTGACCACAGACTGAAACGTCTGAATCCACGAGCCGCACTAAACCTTTCCAGCTTTCTCTGGCATGCAGACAGAAAGCAAACCAGCCCAGTGTTTGCACAATAGAGTGGAGAGGTGGGAGGGACAAAGGAAAACCCTAACCTTATTATCTCAGCTCCACCTTTGGCTCCCTTCTACCAGGGAGTACTTTGGGCTGGCATTTTGAACTATAGCCTGGCATTAATCCTGATGTTTTGGTCTCAATGTTACTTTAGAAAAGCTTAAAAACATCATCAAATAATAATAATCATATTCAAAGTGGCTTTCTCCCCACCACGACTCAGGGAACTGAGCAGAAGGGGGGCAGAAAGATTGTGAGAGCCGTGGTGGGGGGAGACTATCCAGAGGCATGGCACCCCTCAGTAAAAACACACTTGGGCCAGGAGAACCGGGCTGACTCCTAGGCTATCCATGGTCCCCTGCCACAAGGACTGATCCAGACAACCCACGGAGGAGGATATCCAGCTGATTGGGGATGGGGGGGGGGCATTGGGGAACTGGAACTGGGGATAACAACTCATTGTTTGCCCACTAA
>PVHP010009753.1:0-49559 GCA_004024765.1 Zapus hudsonius | reverse complement strand
CCCCCCCACACATATTTTTCCTACTATTCTCTCTTCTGTATTGATTTTTTTTCTCTCCTCAGTCACCGACAATAACCTGTTATTGGGCTCTATATTAAGCACTAGCTGCTGTGGGGTCATGAGTATAAACGCTTTATGACTGGGAGAAGACGTTCCCACGTGCTCCTCCCATCCTTTGTCTGTTGGCTCTGACATTCTTTCTGCCACATCTTCCACCATAGTCACTACGCCACTGGAGGGCATGATAGACATGTCTCACTGTACCATGAGGAATTTTTAGGAAGAGAATTGGAGTTCAAATTAAGAATACTTGCCCGTGGTGGTGCACACCTTTAATCCCAGCAATCAGAGGCAGAGGAAGGGGAGTTCAAGGCCACCCAGGAATCCTCAGTTAATTCCACGTCAGCCTGGACTAAAGCAAGACTGCAATTTTTAAAACAACAACAGAAAAATTGGCTAAACAAAAGGGAAGAATACAAAAGGTCATGATATTGGAGTGAGGCCTAGACCCTGGCATCCCTCACAAATCAGTTTAAACTCCACGAGCCAAGTAAACAAACAGGTCATAGTGAAAAGCAGAAAAAGGGAGGAACTCTATAAAGCGAAAGGGTTAATTTGAGCTGGTGGTTCTAAAGACTAGAAATTCCAGGATCATAATACCAGTAACAACACTTGTCTGATGGTGAAGGCCCCTGCTGAGAAAGCCATGGACCAATAGGGGAGCCAAAGCATAAGGAATGAGGACTAGCCTTGGTTTATAACAGACTTAAAAATTTGTTTTATTGGGAATTTTAATAGATGAACATACTTTAAATAGAACTGAGCTCTGACATCTCCTCTCCTGCACCCCATTCCCTTGAGGGCCCTCCTCAGTGGGGTCAGTTCCCATGGGGAGGACAATGCCTCCCAGTACATCTTCCCACCCTGTGGCTGTTCCATTCCTTCTGCCCCCTCATCCACAATGTTCCCTGAACAATGATTCTAGAAATGCCCCCGTCTAGTCATCAGGGCTCTGTTTCCATGACCCAGACAACTGCTAGGGCCCATCTCTGAAAACTTTGGGTTAAGGTAAAGCCCTGACGTGGGTTTGCTGGAGATCAAGGCATCGATTGCCTTCATCACACGAACACAAAAGGAAGTACTATCTAAAAAGGAACAATGTAGAGACAGAAAGAAGTTACATGGTGGTGGTGTCCATGTGAAGTGTCACCCGGAGGACCATGCATTTGGATAGTTGGTCCCCAGCTGAGGTGCCGTTTTGGAATGTTGTAGAACATTTAAAAGGTGGAGCCTTGCTGAAAGAAGTGAGTTACTGGGGGCAGACCTTCCTGACGGTCCTCTGCTTTCAGACTGTGGACGCAGCATGACCGGCTGCTTCCCCTTCCTGCCACCTTGCCTCCTGGCCATGATGGGCAATACCATTATGTCAGGGCTTTACCGAACTGAGCCAAAGGAAACTCTTCCTTAACCTGCTTCTCCCCAGCAGGAGAAAAGTGGCTTAACACCCCTGGGGATAAATACTTAAAAGTTATGAATCTGGGCTTTTTTTTTTTTTGGTAAGATTCAAATTTTTAACACATTGAAACTACAAAGGTGTTAAGTGCTTTAACTTTTTTTGACCAGTTTCAGTGAAAAGCCCATATTTGGTTGATTCAGTTTAACAGTGAAAAATGTTGCTATATGTCAGCCTAGACAAAGAGCCGGGCTGAAATTACGTGGGCTTTTTATTTCCCTCTAGAATCTTATTTCTTTTATTAATTGAGGCAATAAATTCAGTGCATCTTTCCCTTCACAAATGATAAGTAATGATGTTAAAAATAAATAGACTTCAAGAGATCGGCCCTCCAAATTACTAGGAATGGTTTTTCAAGCATTCCCAATCTTAATCAGAAAAAAATAAATCTTAATTTGATGTGATTCAGTCTTAAATGAGTGCCCATGTCCCGTCATTCCTCATCATTTGGAAGCCCCTCCCCCATCTCCTTCCTGTGGAGGGGAAGAGTCTCTCCTGCTCTGTGGAAACACAAAATGCATTCAGATCCCATATCCACAAGTCAGCAGGTTATCTGGATTGGAAAACTGCAATGCCTGGGGTAAAGCTATCACATTCACTCTTTTTCTTCAATCAAAACATAGTCATATCCATTGCTTTACACATCGTACATAATGGCTTCGGTGCTTCTGTGACAGAGACTGCCTGACAGGGAAACCTAAAATATTGATTACCAAGATGTTTCCAGAGAACAAGTTCCTTCTAGCATATCATTGGATAACAGCATACCATTGGTGTCGTTGCTGTGGCGTGACATACTTCGGGCTTTGCAAAGCACTCTCAGGACATTTCACTTGAAATCTCTCGTAGAGAGAGAGTGCTTCAGACAGGGGAAGGCCTTGGAAGTCATTATCTGTCTCCCTTCAGCATATGAAGTAAGGTTATAATGAATTCGTTTTCTAGCTGAGGTCAGAGCTTGAGGAAGTTGATGACTCACCAAAATAGAGTGAAGTCTCATTTCTTCTTTCCCAGTCTAATCCCACTGTGTTGGGAGTCGTGAGGAGTGACTAATGGTTGTAAGACACTCCCACCCACAGTGGGGACATAGAGGGAAGGGGAACAATCAGAACGTGTTCCTTCCTCTCAAAGCTTACATGAACATTAATGTATTCAAGTTTCCAAGAGGTTCTACAATGAAGTAGAGGGAATTCTCGGAGCTCATGAGATGGAATCAAAGAAGCCTGGTGGGGTACATGCTGATCCATGGGGCGGGCAGGGGGCGGCCTGGAAGAACCCACAAGGAAGAGCATCTCAAGCAGAGAATGTGGGCAGGAGAGTGGGTAGTGGCCTTTGCTCAGCCGCAAGCATTGCTGGGAAGTGAAGAAGAAATCCAGCCAGTAGGAGGTGATGCCAACTGGGCCAACTAAGAGGCCTCCAGGGGAGACGGGGTGAGAGGAGGCTAAGGGTCCTTTCAAGATCAGGGTCCTGCTGAGATGTCAGGATCTCTGAGAGAGCCTTGTAAATGGAAGCCCAGGTGGAGGAGAAAGCACGCACACACACACACACACACACACACACACACACACACACACACACACACACACACGAAGCAGTAACAGTAGTATGCATGAATGAAGCAAACAGGATGTGAAGCTTGCAAACACCTGGGGTCCTCTTAGCAGTCTGGGAGGTCGGCAAGGACAGGAATCGTTCGTTCGTAGATGGAAGAGTGAGTCTCTCAGTGTGCTGGGTATGACGTATTCATAGCCAGGAAGCAATAGAGTAAAACCATTCACCTGTTGTTTTACTCTCCCATCGTGTCACATTGACAGTGGGAGGGACCAGTAAAAATTAGCTTCTCAGGGCTGGAGAGATGGCTCGTAGGTAAAGTCACTTGCCTGCAAAGCTTCATGACCAGAGTTCAATCCCCGGCACCCATGTAAAGCCAGATGCACAAAGTGGCGCATTCATCTGGAGTTTGAAGTGGCTAGAGGTCCTGGCATGCCCGAACTCTCGTCTATCTCTCTTCTCTCTATCTTTCTCAGCTTGAAAATAAATAAATAATTAAAAGAATAACTTCTAGACTTTCTGGTCTTTTTCACTCAAATGCTCGGTCTTCTGTTTTATTATTATTATTATTATTATTATTATTATTAAATTGTGGTAGAACTATACATAACATAAAATCTGCCTTCTCAACCATTGACAGAATACACTGTAATAGCGTTACCTGTATTCATAACATGCAGTCTCTTGACATTTCATCTTGCAAAATCGAGACTCCATACCCAATGAATGATATCCCCCTTCCTCCAGCGCCTTGAGGTCACATCCTGTTCTCTGTCCCTCTGAATTTGACAACTCTGGATGTCACATATAGGGGATGCCATAAAACTTTGTCTTTCCTGGGGCCAGTTTATTTCGATTTCCCATAAAGCCGTCAAGATTGTCCTGTGTTGTACCCCATGGCACAACTCTCTGGTTAAAATTAAATAATGCAACCCTGTGAAAATACATAACTCTCTGTTCATCTATTTATGCAATGTGATGCTTAATATTGATTATTGAATTAGAAAGCTCTAGAATTACCTAGAATTCTAGAAGGGGTTAACTGAGGTAAGAAGAGCTACCCCCAAAGGTGTATGACTGCAGTCGATGGGCTGGAGCCCTGGACTAAATAAAAAGAAGTAAGCAAGACAATCATTCTTATTTTCTTCAATTTGCTTATTTTCATTTAATACTTTTTAAACAATCTATCTCTGTACCTAAAGATCCTAGTAACAGTTGGCATAATGTTCAGTATGCATAAGAAACATTTGGAGTTTCACTGGTCCAGCTTATTTAAGGTTCCAAGCAGCCCCTGGAGCAGAGTTATATGTGACAGACCCAGTGCCCAACCCTCAATAAGCTCAGTGACCTGCTCGAGGTGAAAAGTGACATCCAGAGACATGGCCCCCCTCAGTAACAACATACAAGGGGGGTGGAACCGGGTTGACTCCTAGGCTATCCATAACCTCCTACCCCATGGACTGATCCAGTTTGCCCACGGAGGAGGATACCCAGCTGACTGGGGACAGGGAAGAGGGAAACCGGGGATTGGGGATACCAACACATCATTTGCTCATTCAGTGTATCTAATGATGGATAATAAAGATATAATTTTAAAAAGTGGCATCACTGGCAATTGGAACTGGTTTGAAATTACCTTGACTTGGGCAAAACTCGTGGATAATCACTACGTTCTTTTATACCGTTATTTAATCATGTATGCTAGCATTTTGTTTTCCTTTTCAAAATTGAGACCCTTCCCCACCTCTAGTCTTTAAATGCATCTCTGCTGATACAGACCAGGTATGTTACATTCCTGATACCATCTTCCCAAGCTGTCCTCGGAACTCTGGGCTAGTTCATAAATAAACAATACCGTTCAACCCCCTTGGAGCCTATCAGGGCTCCTTGAATCGTAACATCTCTGTTTTAAAAAATGTGAAATATCTTACAGTCTAATTGAAGTGAACTCTTTCTTCACATGCAAAAAAACACACAGTGAACTTGGTTTAAAAAATATAAAACTCAATAAGAAAGATTTAAGGGAGCAATTAATGAGATAATGTCTAGAAAGCAGTTTGGACCCCTGAGAAGGAATGTGTTTATATCACAGACCCATTTTACCTCTATGTTTGCTCCTGAGTCATTCTGTGAAGCAAGAATAGAGAGGTCAGGGGGGAAAGGAAGAGTCAATATTTTGTCTTAATGTATCATGAATTTTTTTATTCTCACCTATTTGAATATTTATTCATAGCTACTGGTACAATACTAAACTCTTTAAAAAGGTTTTAGAGGGATCCTAGATTAAAGAAAAATAGCTTCTAGCTATCAGTTTCATTGTCCCCAAACTCAGGACTGTCCTGTTGTTTTAAAATGGGCTTGTTATATTTAGGTGGGCTTTAAGTCACTTCTGAAAAGTGCTTTATTTACACTTTATCTGCTTCTTTATCGCCTCGGTGATTTATTTAATGGACACCACATTTCTTTGTGCCATCCATCCTCCTATCTGGGACACTGTCTCTGAGTTAGAAAGGGATCCAGAAAAACCAAACTAGAGACACTTTCTAAATTTAAAACGAAGCTGCCTGCTTGTCATTATTCTACATTTGCCTGTAACCAGGCAAGAACTGTAGAGAACTCTATAGCAGCATCAGCTCTAATGATGGAGAAATCTTTCCATGTCTTCAGACAAGCCCTAATGGTGGGAATGCCAACCAAGGCACCATCCGAGGACCAGTTCTGGCTCCTCATTTCTCTAGTTTAAAGAGCTCATCTGAAGAGCTAGCTCATCCCTGTGGCAGGGTGATGGTGCAGAAAGGTTTATATGACTGGCTTTGAAAGACAAGGGTCTAAAATTTATTTTTAAATTTTGAAATGAAGGATGTCATTATTTGAGTCGAGCTATTGGGCAGAAGTTAGAGCATATAGTCCATGGTCACTTTGGGGGCAGTTTATTGATTTTGGAGCACATGGTGCATCCGTGGTGTTTGGGAAGACAGTAGGAGAAGAATCTTGAGAACTCCAGAACTCAGCACAGAGGTTTTAACAAGCTTCAGAGCTGCTCAGTCTGTGATGCACGTCATGTACTTGTGTGGGAATAAAAATAACTGCTGGCTGTGCAGGTATCTTAGCCTCTCTCCCAACTGATTATTTCATTGCTATTTTGAAGAAGATATCAATTATCAATTCTTCCTTTTAGCCAAGCATTTTATTGGAGAGGGCAGTCCAAAGTAGGGTCTCACTCTAGCCCGGGATAACCTGGTACTCACTCTGTAGTTCCAGGCTGGCCTCAAATTCAAAGTGATCCTTTACTTCTGTCTCCTGATTGCTGGGATAAAAGGCATGTATCACTACTGTAGCTAAGCTTTTTATTGCATTGTTTTCCTTCTTGTTTAAAATTCTCCACAGCTTTTGTTCATAGATACCTTGTGTGCAAGTCAGTTGCTGTGGTTTGCATGGTGTAATGTGTACACCAAATGTCCATGGGTCATCCAGTGAGGAAATTCAGAGATAATGGGACTTTTAAGATATGGGGATCCTTAATGTCAGTGAGGTGTCATGCCATCCAGAGATATGATAATACCTATTTTTCTCTGGCTTCCTGTTTCTATCTGTAATCTCTACCTCACTGAAGGACCTCTTCCTTCCACAATGGGGCACAGCCAGCCCGATGCCCTTGGGTCTCCAGAAGAATGAGCTAAAGCAAACCAAAACTCTTTTATTTCCCTCCCGTCCTTGGGATGGAACCTAGGGTTTTACATATGGTAGGTAAGCACTGTACCACTCCCCAGTGTCCACCACAAGTATAAACCTTTGTTAAAACAAAGTTAGCCTGTCTCAGATATTTCATTATAGTTTGCAAAACAGAATAATACATGGGCTAAGGGAAAAAAATTTTATGAACATTTTGACGAGGTTTTATGGAGAGACCCCTATGTGTAGGAAACTGCACAAGGCGTTGGAGTTGGAAGCAAAGGTAACTAACTTGGCTCCTATACACAACAGGCAGACTTGCTGGTAGAAAAGGAAAAGTAAATAGAATGTAATTCCACTTGGTAGGGTTACCATACCAACAAACATAACAGCCTGAGCAGCTTAAAGAACAGGAACTTAATTTATGGACATTCTGAGGCTGAAGGCCAAGGTTAAGGTGTAGCAGGTTTGCTTTGAGGCCTGTTTTATGTTCATTTGAAGAGCCTACCGTCTCCCTGGATGTGCAAGCATTCTCTGTGTCTTTCTGTGTCTAAATTTTCTCCTCTTATGAGATCACCACTCTGATTGGCCTAGGGCCCACCCTTCATTTAACCTCAGTCACCTCTTTTAAGTCAGCTAATTCCAAATGCAGTGACATTCTGTGACACTTAAGCGTGAGTATCAACAGACACATTCAACATCTAAGAGGAAGGCAAACGTGTTCTGGAAGCAATGGACAGAGAGCAGTGCATGCAGATAAGACCCCCTCACTTGCACCACTGAGGCTGAGCTTTGAAAGAAGAACCACATTTGGGGGCAATTCAGGTACATGCCATGATCAGAAGTCTGAATAATTATAATACAGGTTAAAAAAAATTTTTTTTTTGGTTTTTCGAGGTAGGGTCTTGCTCTTGTCCAAGCTGACCTGGAATTCACTATGTAGTCTCAGGGTGGCCTTGAACTCACAGCAATCCTCCTACCTCTGCCTCCCAAGTGTTGGGATTAAAGGTGTGCGCCACCACGCCCAGCCAGGTTGAATATTCTTAATCCAAAACTCTGGGATCCAAAATGCTCCCAAGTCTGAAACTTCTTAAAGTTTAGAAGTTACTTGTTTTCAATTTTCCAGTTATAAATCTCAGTCAGTGAAGACTGTGAAAATATTCAAGAATTAAAAACCTCTGAGGCTGGAGATAAGGCTCAGAGCTCAAAGGTGCTTGCTTGCAAAGCCTGATGGCCTGAGTTCAGTTCCCCCAGTATCCACATAAAGCCAGATGCACAAAAATGGCGCATGCATCTAGAGTTTGTTTACAGTGGCAAGATGTCCTATCTTACCTGTTCATTCTCTCTCTTCTCTCTCTCTCCCCTTGCAAATAAATAAAAAATATTTTTAAATTCTGTCGTAGTCAGCCACATGCTGCTGGGATGAATCTCCAAACCAGGCACAGTTTATGGGAGGAAAGGATTTATTTATAGCTATAGATAAAGGGGAAGTTCCAGAATGCAAAAGAGGCTGCTCCCCTTTCACAGGTCCAAGCAGAGAGAAAAACCCACCACCTACACCACACACACACTAGCAAACAGGCAGGAGGGCAAGGAGAGAATTCTTTCACCTTTATATAGCCCTTGGGTGGGGTCTTGCAATTCTATCCCAGACTTAATGGCTTCCTGAGTCTCTGGAATTTCCTTCCTGCACTGCCCACACAGGAAAGGATGTTTACTTCTAGCTCCTTTGAGCTTCTTTACATCCTGCCCTGCTACTGAGAGGCTGTCTTCCTATGAACATCCTCAGAGACCCAAGCAAGATAATTAAAAAGATCAAGTTGACAACAAAACCTAACCATCACAAATTCCAAAACCTGAATCATTTTCAGACCTAAACATTTCAAACATAGGATCTTCAACCTGTAGCAAGGTGATTAAAAATGAATCAGAAAAGTTGGGGTGGGGGAGGAAATAAAAATCATCCCTAATGCTGTGTAATTAATATTTTGTTGAATTTTTTTCACTTTTTGTTACATATCAAGTCTGACATATAAACATGCATTAAACATTGATAATCCTTTTAGAATATTTATTAAACATCCTATATATTTTATATGTCTTTATTTTTACATAAATAAATACATATTATACATTTTTATATTGCATCTTAAACATGCTTTGTGGGTTAGTAGGTATATCAGATTTGCTCTTTTCTGTGGACATATGTGTGTGGTGAGAGTGTCTGCGTTTGCACGTGTGTATGGGAGAGCATCGTATGTGTGAAGGCCCACGGGTGCCATCAAGAGTCTCCCTCATATTCTTGTTATTTTTTTCTAGGACAGGGTCTCTTACTGAGCCCAGTGCTCACTGACTTGTCCAGACAAGCTAATCAGCAAGAGCAGGGGTACTCCTGTCTCCACCTCTCCAGCACTGAGATTACAGGTGCGCATAGCTGCACCTGGCTGTTATATGGGTTCTGGGGATCCAGATTCAGGTGTTCATGCTCTGTGCTCTGCATCTCCCTTGAACACACAGAGAAGGCTCACGTAACAGTGAGGAGGCAGCCATCTTCCTTTTACCCAGTGTTCCTTTTTATCGAGGACTCAGCAGGTTGGGGTTTTATGGAACATTCTAAAGACTCTGCAGCATTAGGATAGTGTACACAGTCCTTTGAAATTTTTCCTTGGAAACTGTCACAGCCTTTCTATTGATTGGGAACATTTTCAGAGGTATCCCATGGTTGTTAAGTGACTGGATAAAATGTACGTGTTACAAACCCCTGACATATATTAACAAATTACCTTCCAAAAAACCCCACGACAACAACAACTGATTTTCATGTCAGCAGCACTGTGTGACATTACCAGCATTATGGTCACATGTCACATCAACTGTGTCCTTTACGGAGGCGCTACACTAGCCGTCTCCACATTCTCCACGGCACATTACTTGTGTCTTTCTTTCATGGCTCTTAAAGCCGTCTGGTGATCTTACTTTCATGTGAGCTTGCACTGTGTTTTCCCTCTATACCTGCCGCAGTCTTATTGATCGCTTACCGACAGGAGCATTAATAGGCAGTGATGGCTTGTTTGATGAGTGACTACATTTTGCAAATTTGGTAGAAGAGGAAGTTGTGTTTGGTTCTCTTCATTTTCTTTGTAAAAATCACTACCATTGTTAGTTAAGAGATCTCATTCCCCTTTGTGAACTAATTAAGCCAGCACACATGCCTATTTGAGGCACAACATGTAATCTAATCTACAAGGACCTGTTGACCTGGGCCCTAGGACATGGGCTTGATGTATTCCTGGAACAGTGTGTGTGATGATTTGATCCAGGTGTCCTTCATAGATTTAATGTGTTCTGAGTGCTCAATCCCCAGCTCCTGTTTGCAAGTGTTGGTGTTTGTTTGCTGCATTGTCTCTCTGCTTGGATCTGTGGAAGTAAGCAGCGTCTTCCACCACTGATGGAACTTCCCCTGGGTCTGTGAGCGTGAAATAAACTCCTTTCCCCTATAAGCTGTGTCTGGTTGATGCTTGTCCCAGCAATAAGGAGCTACTGTGATGGTGTGTGTAAAGCCTGCTTTGCATTACCATTAAGCAGTGGGCACTCTGGCTCTCTTTTGCTGCTTATGTCAGACACTGGGAACTAGAAGCTTCCAAAAGTAGATGAAAGCTGAGGCTACCTGGGACACAGTTTGTTCCACGTTACCACAACACTCAAAACAAGATTCCAGCCAAGGGGAGAACTGAAAAGCGCCCTCATCTGCATGCCTCTCTCGTAGATCCTGGCCTTTGTGTGGACATTACTTAAAGACAGCTTTCTAAATGGTCTTTTTAAAAAGGAGGGGCTGAGGAGATGGCTCAGTCAGTAAAGTGCTTACCTTGCAAGGGTGAGGACATTAGTTTGACTCCCAGTATCCACATGAAAGTGACAGGCATGAGAGACCCTGTCTTACAGGAGGTAGATGTTATTCATGAAGATGACACCCAGAGTTACCCTCTGTTCTACACATGCACACCCATGCACACATACATACATGCACACACACATGCACACACGCACACACACATGAACACACATATACATGTGTGCCACATGCACACACACAAAAAAGGCATAAAAACTGACTCCAGGATGCAGCTGCCCTACAGAGTCCTTGGGGGAGTGTGGATAGTGTGTTATGTGGGTCATCAGAGTCCTTGAGAGCTCTCTCTCTTTCTCTCTCTCTCTCTCTCTCTCTCTCTCTCTCTCTCTCTCTCTCATTGTTCAGTGAAGAGGACTTCCTACCAGCTCTGCAGTCAGCAGTCTGTCTGCGGGCAGCACTACCTGCCCAGGTTTAGCATGAAGAAATGACACCTTGATTTATGTTCATTGTGGTTTATTGATCCTATTACCATTAACTCTCAGGAAAATCAATGTTTCAGCCTTACAGGAGATGTATAAATAAAGTGACACAAGTAAATCAAGTTCAATTGTTTCCTGATGCAAAAATGAGAGGTGTATTATGGTGGTCTGTGGTGGGCAGCAGGGGCCCATGAAGAGTTAGAAGGAATGAAGCCGGGGACTCTGCTTGGCCATCCCATGATCCCTTGCCTAGCCTGCTTAGAGGACTTCCTGGTCCCAAGGGCTGGCTTGATGAAGGTGTGGCCTGGATGTTGTGCTTTGGTCTAACTGAAACCAACGTGGCTTCCTCTGTTCCTATCCATGTGACCTTATTGAATATCTTTGTCCCAAGTCACCTGACTGATACTAGGAGGCGTGACTAACCACACTCTTACTAAAGGATCACTGGAGACTCCTGCATGTGTACTTGTTTATTCAGGAACAGGGTGGGGGGTTTTAATACTTGTTTTGTTGTATATAATGCGATAGGTTCTGAGATACAGTATCACCAAGACAGACATACTTTTGCTCTTCTAGAAATTACCAATAGTGTGGGGGTTAAGACAGCAGCCAAGTGTAATATGATGTCAAAAATGATGAATGAAGCGGCCGGAATAAGGGACAGAAGCACAAATGGAAGTGGGAGGTCAGGGAGCGTCCATGAGGTCATATGAGCAGAAACCCGGGTCAAGGGCAGGAAAGGTAGTGCTAACCTGTGTATGTGCGCGTATATGTGTTTTTCTCGAAGTTTCTTGAAGAATATGGTAACGCCAGCCAGAGAGACCACGGAAGAGCGTTTTGTTTCACTTGTTTTTTATGTCATTCTGTCTGTGATGTTGTTAAATTAGACACACAATGTGACTCGTGTATTGGCAGTCACACACTAGCTTTCAGGGGTTTTCTTACCAGAGGTCTCGTTGACCTTGAGGCACGAGAAATATTGCTTTCACATGGGTGAATGGCCTGGGTGCATTTCTCCTGTGTGTCAGGCAAGAGCGGGTTTGTCCTCTCTCCAACGAGGTGTCGTCCCTCTTTAACCCCTGGTGGATTTGTGTCAACAAAATTAATTATGACCATTATGGAGGAAAAGCAAAACACAAAGCAGCTTGTGCTCGTGCCAGCACGTCTAGGTGTTTTTCCTACAGTCCGATGCTCTGGGGAGACGCTGCCACTGGACATCAGTTCCTACACCATTAGGACTCCTGCCGATACTTCTTCTGGGCATCGTCCTCCTTCTCTGTAATGATCGTTGCAACAGGAATTGAGGGGATTTCTTACCTGAACTAGTAAACACTGATTAGGTAGACTTTCTTTTTTTCTAACTTCGAAGCAGCTACTTTGAGAAGTAAAACATAAGGATAGGGAAGCCCGTCAAATTGGACATTATCACCCAACCCGCAGTAGCCTGATGACTTCATCTCCCTGTTGTGAGTTTCCCAGGTGTTGCGGCTCACCTCTTGAGCCTGCAGGGACACCGTACCCATGAACCCCTTATCACCCAGGTCACTCTGTGAGTCCACCTGTGTCACCCACTTCCCCATCCTTGCTATTTCTCAAGAGTCTCCTTCCTCTCAAGTGCTGTTTCCAAAATCCCAGAATACATGTCTTTCTTTTCCTTTCTTCCTTCCTTTTTTCTATATGAATTTATCTTTATTCTTCCAGGATCATTTGATAATTTTCCTTTCTTTCTCTCCATATCAGGTTTCTTTTTCATTCTTCCAGGATCATTTCAGAAAATTTTCTCCATCCGCCCATCCTTAAGAAATAGTTGTCATGGGCTGGAGGAATGGCTCAGTGGTTAAAGGTGTTTGCTTGAAAAGCCTGACAGCTCAGAATATTTTTGTTTTTTAAGCAAACAGAGTTTTATTGACCATGTTAATCAAATAATACTTATCAGTAAAGTGACCTCACGATAATCATATTTTTGACATAACTATAATGTGAAATAAATTGACAAATGAAACTTTTGGTAAGAAAAAACACAATAAAGAAAGCCAGTTTTTAAAATACTTAACATGAAAACATTTCACATCGTCTTTTCTTCATGTGTCAAAACTCTGAAATAATTTCAACCTGAATAGGAATCACATAGATTATACCTGATTGTTCTAGTATTAAAATTAATAGAACCAGCAGGTTTTACAGGGATAGAACTATACTGTATATAATTCATGCACATTAAAAAATTTTATTTTAATTTTTATTAATAAGCAGAAACTCTGTATGTACAGGTCATATGTTGTTACCACCATTTCCCTTCTTCCTGACCCCATTCGACTGAGGGCCCTCCTCAGTGGGATTGATGGATTTGGTTCCCCAGCACCCACATAGAGCCAGATGTGCAAAGTATTGCATGCATCTGGAATTTGTGTGCAGTGTCTGTAAGGGGTGGCTGGCTAGGTGAGAGGCTATAGGAGAAAGTCTGAAAAGGTATTTGTGGTTTTTATTTTAAAAGCCAACTGCTCCCTGAGTCGTGGTGGGTGAGTATTAAGGCTGCTTTAATGTTGTGAGCTTAGGGGTCTTTGTGTCGAAAATTGTTGGTTTCTGTCACCCTGGCTTATCCTGTGTTGAGGGGGCGCATTGGGGAATTGGGGATAACAACGCATGGTTTGCCCACTAAATAATGTAACTCATTATGGACAATAAATATATATTTTTTAAAAAGCCAACTGCATTTAACTTTTGTTTTTCTTCTGCCTTTGAATGCAAATATCAGGTTATTTATTATCAGCAGCCACTTTTAGTCATGAGACAGCAAAGCCAAGGAGAGATGCCCAGAATGCCACGGACAGCAGAGTGAAAAGAACAAAATGAGCTGAGTTTCTAACAACACCACTTATCCAATGTCCTTCAGGATGCAGAAGCGACCCTGCTGATTTCTGTGCTCGTACAGGGTCTGCTGTTCCTTGAAGCTCTAAACACATTCCCAGCTGATGCAGTAAGTGATGCCTGCTGATAAGGAAGGGAGAGTCAGACATTTCCCACTACTGAGTCCAGAACTCTCTCGTTAGAGAATCGAATGGTTCTGAATGGACGCGGATTCTAAGTGAATAGGAATCCTCCAGGTGACGGCTGTAACGTCAGAACGCTGCTGTCCTTGCTGGTCCCCTGCCTTAAATGTTAAAGCAGATATGAACTCCAGGGAGGTGGAAGGCCAAGCATATTGAAATTTTTTTCTGATCACCTATGTCACTGATAATGCCTTTAATTCTGTTCAGCAATCATGGACTCTAGGTATCTTCCAGGATGTTGGGCAACAATCCTGCCACCTTTGGTTAAGCCCAAAGGAAAGAGAAACACATGTTGCCATCTTATCTCCTCCCCTACCCTATTCCATCTTAACTAAACAAAACCTGAAAATATGTTCAACACAGAAAAAAAAAAAAACTCAGCTATAACTGCCAGGCCTTAATTTTTTTCCTATTTTCATTAATATACATATTCCCACAGTAATACTGTTTCAAATTCATGTTTGGGCTTTAGAGTCATTTAAAATAAATTTTCAGAGATTTATAGCAAATTGAAATCAGAACTTAAACAGAATAAATATACTTTATTTTATGCGCAGCTCACACATCAATAGTATATCATGTAACCAACCAAGTATCACTCTTCTCTGACACTATCAATCCAATTTATTCTCCAAGTCAATATTCCTCTGTTCTTGAGTTTTTGAACTTTCAGAATTCAGGTCAAACCTTTCTTTGTTCGATAAACTTAAGTGATCCTGCCGTGCCTGACATCCCAGGAGTCCTGGAGGCCAGACGACAGATGTTCAGTAGAGACCTCCTGCTTCAGTGTACATCGTTCCCAGGAAATCACCATGAGGATGGTCAGGGTACAGCTTGCATTTCTGAGTAGTTATTCTATGTTATCAGGCAGTAACCCTTTTGCAGTGGCTTTATAGCTAATGTTATATTCATCAAGATAATAATGGAAAGAAAGTTCTGGACCCAGCACCCAGGCAGCAATAGAGTTCTGTGTTGGAGACCCAGCAGTGAAAGTCTGGGCTCCATCACAGTGGGGACAATGGGTTTTATTCTTTTATTTGCATAGGAGAGACACATATTTGGGATCTTCTATTGTGATTCCAGGAACTCTCATATGTTGCATTTTTACATTGCCAATTACTCAGAGTTAATGATGCATTTTTAAAAATAAATGTAAAATGTGACTGGAAAATGGTTCTATTTGCCTCTTTCTAACCTCTGTATTAATGTACTCAGTTGTACATCTCTATATTACAAAGCTCCAAATGTTGAAATGCTGTGTGTTGTTTAAGAAATAATAATGAAACAATACAAATGAGGGGCTGGAGAGATGGCTCACCAGTTCAACAGCTTGCTTGCCAAGCCTGACGGCCTGGGTTCAATTCCCAAATACCCACATAGACAGATGTGCAAAGTGTCACATGCATCTGGAATTCGTTTTCAGTGGCAGGAGGCCCTGGTACACCCATATTCTCTCTTTGTCTCTCTGTGTGTGTCTCAAATAAATAAAAAATACATATTTTTAAAAATACTAATGAATCAGGCATGGTGGTGCATGCCTTTCTTTAATCCCAGCACTGGGGAGGCAGAGGTAGGAGGATCACTGTGAGTTCAAGGCCAGCCTGAGACTACGTAGTCAATTCCAGGTCAGCCTGGGCTAGAGCGAGACCCTACCTAGAAAAAAAAAAAAAGGAAAGAAAATTTAGAGGCACCGAGTCTAAGGCCACATAAATATACTACTTCTCTTTTGTAGTTTCGCTCCAAAATCTAAGCTACAGTGTTGTTTCTATTTATTTTAAAATTTGATTGGTGTATATTCCTTGTATACAGTGATGGGTTAAAGGCAACTTTACACAAGTATGTTCTGTCCTTTGACCATGTTCATGCTCCTTCCTATTCCTACCCCCTTCATTTACCAAACACTCTTGTTTCTAATTTCCTGTCATTCATCTATGACACCTAATATGAGTGTCCATCTATATCCATTTTCCTGCAAATGACACAATTTCATTCTTCTTTATAGAGAAATAAAACCCCATGGTGTGTGTGTGTGTGTGTGTGTGTGTGTGTGTGTGTGTGTGACATTTTTTAAATCCAAAACAAAGAAAGGTTTGACCTAAAGGGTTCTGAAAGTTCAAAATCTCAAGAAGAAAGAGATACTGACTTCTGCAATAAACGGATGGATGACATCAGAAAAGCTGACGTACCCCAGGTTCCATGGCATCCTCTTGCTGTGTGAGATGAGTACAGAATAAAATGGATCTGCTGACAACCATCTAGACCGACATAGCTTGACTTTTTCAGACATCGGTAGAGCTTGCTTTCGAGTTCCATTTAATTGGAATGCTTTTTTCCCTTTTCCTTTGTTTATTTCTCCTATCTCGTGTAGAGTTCCTCCTATTTTCTCTTCTAGGGGATTCAGAGTTTCAGGTCTTATGTTGAGGTCTTTTACCAATTTAGAGTTGAGTTTGGTGCATGGTAGAGGACCATGATCCCCATGAGTGAATTTTACTCTGCTTTACTGCTGAGGTCTTAAGAGTCTGGATGTCTGCTCTGGATTGTGTTGGGTATCCTCAGTGCCATCTGTCTTGCTGTGGAGGTAGGTCTCTTGGTCATCTCGCCTCTTACTCAAAGGTTTCATTTGGACTCTCATAAATTAGGGTGGTTCATCTCCCACCTGGGTGACAGGCAACACCTCAGGTCCTGTTGGTGGGATTGGGTTGTCCTTGGTTCTCACTGCCTTCTGAAACATACAAACAGAATCTCAAATGGAGAGTGAGATCAGTATAGGTTAAATGAGACAAACTTTGTTAATTTGGTGAGATTCTAATGGGTGTAGCCTCTCTCTAGGCCCACGGTTAGTGGTGGCTTCCCCTTGGAGTCTGGGTTCTTGGTCTCTTTAAGAGTTTGCCTTGGTACTGCTGAAGACCACATATTAATTAATCTGGAGCTGAGCTGGAAAACTCCTTCCTGATAACCAGCTGACAGAAAGCTGAGAAAATCCTTTGGTTACATGCATACCAATCGGGGAGAGAAGTTATCAATGGTGGTGAATAGCAGTGGACCTTGCAAGCCTTAAAATCAGCCACCCAGGCCAAATGTGCCAACTGGGGCAATAGTGACACGTCTGTTGTAGGGAAACCAACTACTCTCTCATTGGACTGGAGGCCCACTCCATAGGAGGGAAAGCGTGCCTGGTACTGAAGACTTGGTCAAAAACCTATGGAGGTCATGAATCCCAGGAGAGTAATGCCTGCTATTGTCTGGCTAGATAATTAAGCCCACCAAACTGCCTTATAAGCACTTTTTATGATCATACCTATATAATAATGCTACTCTCACTTTTGGCTAGAGAAGCTTCTTTTTTTTTTTCAGATGGTAGTGATCACATTGATAACTCAAAAGACAAAACAGTGCTGAGAAAAAAAATGACAATGGAGTTTTCAGCACTGGGACATCTCTATCACACTTCCCGAAGCTCAGGGTCTATTGTGGAAGAGGTGGCGGAAAGATTGTAAGAGCCAAAGGAAGAGGAGGACTGCTTACAACAAAACTTCCAAAAAACACAAAATGGCCTCGATATTCATGACCTCACAGTGCCTGATAATACCTACTTATAATGGGAGGAAAAGATGGCATCAAAACAAAACAGAGACTAATTGAGAAGGGGGAGCGATATGAGGCAGGGTGAGGAGGGAATCATAATGGTTTTTTGCCTATAATTATTGAAGCTGTCAATAAAAAGTTTTAAAAAAAGATTTGTCTTGGATCCCAGTTCCAGTTAAGGGTTCCTCGCCACTGAGTGGATCTCAGCCAATCAGCAAGCCATTGATGACCCTCCTAGGTTTAGCACCACTCTTGCACAGATGAGCACTTCTTGGCTTGCTGGTCTCTTCCGTATAGCAGTGTGTTCAGCATTCTCGTAACATTGGTACATGTTGTATATCAATGCCTGTATATCAATGCCCCCCTGCTTTCTTGGAATATCACTGGCCAACTTCCCCTGGCAGCTCATGTACCGCCTTCCAGCACTATACCGTTACCTTTCCAGATCCAGTGGGGTCTCTCAGTGCTCTGTGACAGCAGCCTGGGGTATCTTCAGCAATAGGGTCTTATCTTCTGCCTTAGCGAGGGCTTTTCTTCTATCTTTTGACCCTTAGGCTGTGCTTTTTGCCAGTAAGACATGTTTCTTGCAAGCACCAAATATATGAGTCCTGTATGTCCAACCACTTTGTTTGTCTGTGACTTTTGGCTGGAGAATTGAGACCATTAACATTCGAGTTATTATGGAACAATATGGATTAATTCCTGTCATTCTGTTGTTGAAATTTCTGGCATTTGCTTCTCTGTTCTACTGCAGCCTATTTCTTCATGTGACTTCATGTGACTGCCTTGTGAGGTCCTTGTTCCTGTGGTCTCTTGGGTAGTCATTTGCTTAAAGGACCAATTATATATGGCAGGGCAGGAACTTAACTCCCAACTAGCAAGAATGTTTTTCTAAGAGTTCAACTTTCCAAATAGAGATTTGAACTACTCATATTTTAACATCACGACAATGTTCCTTTCATCATTTAGTTCCCTTTAAGTATTATGTCAGTCTCATTTAACTCACTAACATATTGCTGTTATTTGGTTCTTCATTCAAATGACTCTAATCCATGTGCCCAGTCATGGATAAGATTTCTGCTTCTTAAGTGAAGTTCCACTGGGTTATAAATAGCTAATGACTCTCCAAACTCATCCGGCTTACAGGAGAAATAACTTAAGGGAGCCTCAGATTACTTCGTGTGGCTTTGTTAATGTAAATTAGTAATGTGTATTGACTTTTCACAGCTTAAAAAATCTTTTTATTCGTCTTGTGCTAGAAAGTCTGTTAAAGAATTATTAATGATGCGATAATTGCTTTAAGATCTATGCCCTAATTAAAACAGTAAATTCTTTATTACATCTTTATTTTAATTAGATGTACAGAATGACAATAATTTTTACAAGAAATGCCATGTAAAATAAAATTACCTCATTTAGAAATGCTTCAGAGAGCCTGTAGTGGTGTTACTCAGAGAGACCGAGAACGGAAGCACGTTCAGTCTTTGACGCCAACCTTGGATGAAGTTAGCAATATGAATTAGGGTTTTACACCTTTGGTGACATACAAGTCACTCGTGGCAGGAAGTTTCTGCTTCTACTGTTTTCAAAATCTCACTGTTAAGAGTGAAGGCTTTTAAAAAATATTTTATTTATTCATTTTCAAGCAGAGAGATACAGAGAAAGAGAGAGAGGGGAGAGAGAGAGAGAGAGAGAGAGAGAGAGAGAGAGAGAGAGAGAGAGAGGGCACCAGGGCCATCACCTTGTAGGTCTGGTGTATGTGGATACTGGAGAATTGCCTTAGCCACTAGAGGCAAGTGCCTTAACCGCTAAGCCATCTCTCCAGCCCAAGAGAGTGAAGGCTTTTTAAGGCTGAAAGACTCAACATCAAAGGAGAAAATGAGCTTTCTGTCATGGAAATTATATCATACCAATGCCAGACCACTTGTTTGTGCAGCTTTACTTGGTTCAATTTCTTCAGTTAGTAAGATAGCGCTTATGGTGCTTATATGCGTATGCTGTGTGTTTGTGTGTGTACAGTGTGTGTGTAGTGTGTGTATGGTGTGTGTATACAGTGTGTGGTATAACAGTGTGTATATGGTGTGTGTGTGCACAGTGTGTGTATGGTGTGTGTGTGTGTGTGTGTGTGTCTGTGTCTGTGTGCAGTGTGTATATGGTGTGTATGTGTTTGGCATTATGCTTGAGTGCTTGAGGTCTGTGAATATGTGGAGCATTCACATGTGTGCAGATTCGTGCACCCATAAGTGTGTGTGTGCAGAGGACAGAGAATATCGGGTGTCTTCTTTTGGCTCATTGGTGAATTTCTGTTCTTGAGACCAGGTGTCATGGTTTGATCCAGGTGTCCCCCACAAACAAATGAATGTGTTTTGAATTATTGATCCCCAGCTGATGGCAGAAAGACCGAATCAATTCTAATTCGTCAAGAAATGGCGAAAAGCACTGAACATTGGGAACACTAAACTGTACAAGACTGTGAAATGAAAAGTAGAATGTCCATGTTGTAATCAGTGTGCAATATCAGTAATTTTGCAGGCGAATATTCATGACAACAGGATGTAACAAGTTCCTATTCTCTCTTTCTCTCTCTCCTCTCTCTTCCTTGCTCCCTTCCCATTCCCTCTACTGCTCAGAACTCCATTCAGCAACAATTTTGTTTTGTTTTTTAACTTTTTAATAATTTCCATAAATATAGAAGATATACCATGATGATAATTCCCTCACAACACTCCCATTTTCCTGCTCCCAAATCCCCCCTCCACTGAACCCCTTCTTTCCAACGCATCTCCTCTATTCTGATGTCATCATTTCCCCTCCTATTATGCAGGTCTTGTGTAGGTGGCATCAGCCTCTGTGAGGTCATGAATGTCAAGGCCACTCTGTGTCTGGAAGACAGCGTCATAAGCACTCCTCCCTCCCTTTGGCTCTTACGTTCTTTCCTCCACCTCTTCCGCGATGGTCCCTGAGCCTTGGAGGGTGTGTCTCACATAGTCACTCAGCAAAATTTGATTCCCCACTGTCCCTCCAATTCAACTTCTCTCTCCCCACAGTTCTCAGTAATGATGGAGTTGGGAGTCAGAGACTGGAAGGGCTCATGAGTCAAGAGCCCAATAGAACATGTTCTAGACTGAAAATTCAGCAGTTTCCAAAGCAATGCATTATCGTGACATTTGTTGAGGCTGGGATGATAGAGTGAATGAAGGATTTAACTTGGATAAAGCCTTTATGAATGAGTTAGGGTTAGGGCTAGAGAAAGAAGGAGTGATGATTTTGGTGGTGCACCCGAGGAGAGAGGATGAGGAGGAATCTAGTCCTGATAAAGTCAATACTGATCTATATTGTGGACTATGGGCTCCTGTTCCAAAGGAAGGCTTATTCCAAGGTAACACTGAAGGAATTAACTTATAGATTGTTGATCAGTCCAACCGATGCCTCACGGGGCTGGCATGACTTTCTGTGTTCTAATGGCAGCTGCTGTCCACTGGGGTTGTTTTCTGGCCTCCACACACCCACCACCAGGCACTGAGAGGTGCTGTATTCCCAATAAGTGAAATCACAAGAGACGCTCCAACAAATCAGACATGCTCTAGAGATCCATTAAGTCCTGTCTGTTTAGCTTGCAGGGACAAGAAAGAATACTGTCTCACAGGGAATGGGAGGCTCTGTATTTATAGTGGGTCTGTGCAGAAAGAGGAAGATCTATAATCCATGCCCTCTTGCAAACAAATATCCTCTGTGAGGCAGGGGTGCGCTCCAGCTTTCCTCTAGCCCTTTGGAGCAATTAACTGGATAATAATAGTAGGAATAATGTCTGCAGAGTGTGTGTACCTTACAAGACACTTCTCCTTGCTTCCTTTAGAGTAATTAGCTGATAATAGTAGTAATAATGTCTGTAGAGTGTGTGTACTCTACGAGGCACTTTTGGAGGCATTTTACATATGCTAACATATTTCAGTCTGTTATTGTTACTTTTACTAATTCTTTGATTTTACTAGTGAGGAAACAGAAGTCCAGAAACAAGGATACAAGGTTAAATAGGTAGAAAGTGGTTGAACCCCAGGTGGCTTGTTGTTCATTAGGCTCTACCAGTTCCTTTTATAAAATTTATTTATCTCAGACAGACAGACAGAGTATGGGCATACCAGAACCTCCTGACCCTGCGAACAAACTGACACCCACTTGTGCTGGCAAGTCCTTTCCAGACCCATGCACCACTTTATGCATCTGCCTGTGTGTACTGCGGAATCAAACCTGGCTGTCAGGCTTTGCAAGCAGGCGCCTTTAACCTCTGAGCCATCTCTCCAGCCCAGCTCTACTATTTCTTTAAAATGAGATAAACAAATATTTATTTATTCACCTCTTCCTTTATTTATTTATTTTTGAAGCACAATCTCATATAGCTCAGGCTGGCCTCACATTCTCTTTGTATCTGAAGTTTATAGTTTTATAGGCATACGCCACCATGCCCAGCTTTAGGCAGTGCTGAGGATTGAACTCAAGGCTTCACACATACAGCAAACACTCTACCAACTGAGCGACATGCCTGCCTGCCACAGAAACATGTTCAGCACTGATAAGTGTGTTTACATCTGTATGAACTACACACAAATTTTATAGTTGTTGAAATTCAGTCATGTAGGAGACTCTTTGCTAAATGCTATGGCATTGCTTTTTGTCCAAGGGGAGAAGAATTCACTCCTAATTTCAGGTTGTTTAAAAGAGGTTAAGATTAGCATGAAAGCATAGCTGTAGAGAAGAAAGAAACAGCCTAATAGAAGAATAAGTGTTAGGGTAGCAGAAGATTCGATGGTTGTTCTAGTAAAACTGTGTGAGAAGGTTGGGGCTTTGCTTCCAAGTTACAGATCCTGTCTACTGTTTCTTCCAGTTATAAAAAGAAAGGCACGATTGTCATTATGTCATGGAGCTGGGCTCCATCCCTGAGAAGTGCACAACCCTTGGGGGCCAGGCAGTGTTGACTCCAAGTTCCAGGACGGGCTTTAGTACTGGTGTGAAGTCATACACTAAGGCCGACAGGTCCTTTTCTGAAAATCATTATTTCTATCTTTTTCTGCTTTGCTCAGAGTCTTTGATTTCCTAAATTATGAGACCATAGAGTCCTCTTCTGGCATCTGTGTCAGTAACTCAGGTTCTGTTTCTCCTGAAGTCTTAAATATTTCTGACAGTCCCCAAACCTCACAGTCATGCAGAGAGGAGGTAATGCGTCCAAGTATGTACTGCGGCTGTCGTGAATCAAAGAGGGCATCGTTATTACAGGCTGTGATTTGGTGGTTTGGTTTCTTTTCCTGCTTGTTGTTTTGTCATTTCTTTCAAGCTCCAAGTCCCAGAAGTCATTTCTCCAACACTCTCGTGATTTGGGTCAAGTGACAAAAGCCGAGGAAAGTATGCCTGGCAAGCAAGCATGTGCCTGCTTTCATATAGATCTTTCCTCTGTGTGTATGCGTGTGTGTATGGAGAGAGATAGATAGATAGATAGAGAGAGAGAGAGAGAGAGGGAGAGAGAGAGAGACTCTCCTATAAGGCATTTGGGGTCAGTCCAAATTACCAAGCTTGGTTAAAAAAATAAATGATTACATTAATTATGGCCATACACCGATAAACTAAAATCTGGCATTTCACTGCATTGACATTCATGATTCACTTTCATCTGAAAAAATAATGTGATGAAAGTGGTTATTTTTGAATACAATAGGTTAACCTAGATGTTTAAAAGTAGTAGGAAATGGGGGTGGGGGGATGGCTTGTTGTGGAAGCAGGAGGACCTGAGCTGTAAGGCTGACATCCACCTGTCCACACATGTCTGTAACCCCAGTCCTGAAGGAGACTTGCTGGGGCTCACAGGTCAGCGAGCGTGACAGAAAAGAGCAGCTCCAGGTTCAGTGAGAGACTCCGTCTCAAGGAAACAAAGAGTAAGAGCCATGGAGGAGGACACCCATGCACACATGTGAGCATTCACTACACACCCACACAGCAAAGTCACAAGAAATAGAACTATGTGTCAACTTTTACTCTAATTTGCCTCTGTATTTTATTCCAGACTCATTCTTAGACAATAACTTAGCATGCCCCTCATTGTGTATCCACAGCAATAAGTTTAGGGAAAGCAATTACTAGTGATACCTGGAAGGGGCTAGATTATAGCATTCCATAAGGAAATTTAAGTGATTTTAGACTATTGTCTAGTTTTGATTGTTTTACTTCTCTGCTTTTAGCTGTTACCAGAAAAAAAAGCGGGGGGAAGATTTGACTTACTGAAATTATGACTTTCTCTTCAAGTTAGCTCCTAAAATACACAAGCCACATGGATAATCTAACTCACGTGTCCATCTCTGTGCCTTATCCCAGGATGTAGGCATTTAGTATAAACTAAGTTGGGATTGTATTTTCCCTACTTTAGGGTAAACATTTGATCAGAATGTAGAAATATAGTTAAATATAAATTGTTGATTATGTGGATAAATGCATTTTTTTCATAAATTTATCTGGTTAAAAATAAGACTTAGGGCTGGAGAGATGGCTCAACGGTTAGGGCACTTGCCTCCAGTGCCTAAGGCCGCAGGTTCAGTTCCCCAGGATCCACATAAGCCAGACCCACGCCACAAGGTGGTGGCCCTGATGCTCTCTCTCTCTCTCTCTCTATCTATCTATCTATCTACCTATCTCTATCTCTATCTCTCTCTCTATCTGTATCTCTGCTTGAAAAATGAATAAATAAAATATTTTTTAAAAAAAGACTTAGCCGGGTGTGGTGGCACATGCCTTTAATCCCAGCACTCGGGAGGCAGAGGTAGGAGGATCGCTGTGAGTTCAAGGCCACCTTGAGACTCCATAGTGAATTCCAGGTCAGCCTGGACTAGAGGGAGACCCAACCTCGAAAAACCAAAAAATAAAAAAAATAAAAAAGACTTAAAGCTGGGTGTGGTGGCACAGGCCTTTAATCCCAGCACTTAGGATCACTATAAATTCAAGGCCAGCCTAAATGATAGAGTTCCAGATCAGTCTATACTATAGTGAGACCCTTCCTCAAAATAAAAAGCAAAAACAAGCAAAAAAAGGGGGGGAACTTAAAGTTTCTTGTGTTTTTTTTTCTTTTTATTTGGAGTCCTGGTCTACTTGAAAACAACAACCCTAACCCTAACCTGTACCTAGAGTTCAATCCTCTAATGAGACGCTAATAAGACATTAACATGTTTAAGTATTTAAGCAATTTATTTTCTAACACAGCACTCAATGAATCTGAATGAACTATGTATTTGCATCCTTTAAAAATTCATAATTCATAAGGTATATGCAGATTGAGGTATTGCTATGCAAATGAGCAGAACCTGTGGCGATGAATAATTAATGAACATGAAAGGGCAAAGTCTAAGGAACCGTTTTATTTTGAATGTCAAAAACATTTCTGTAGCAGAAGACAAGGGTGTCTAAATTCACCACTATGTTCCCAGGTGCAATGAACGTTTTAGATGTCTTTGCTGAGTTGCATTCTGTGGTGGTTTGAATGAAGTGTCCCCCATAAACTCATGAGTACTTAATGCTTGGTCCCCAGCTCATGACAGTTTTGGAGGCGGAGCCTTGCTGGAGGAGCTGTGTTGCTGGGGTGATGATTTATTAGCCCCTAACTTGCTAGTGTTAGTTCGGCTCACTCTCCTGCTGCTGTTGTCCACCTGCTGTGACAGAGGAGATGTCCAGCCTCTGCTCATGCCATGCTGTCCCCTGCCATCATGGAGCTTCTACTTGACTGTAAGAAGTAAATCCTTTCCTCCCATCAGCTGCTTTTGGTCGGCTGTTTTGGACCTGCAATGTGAAGGCAACCGTAACACATCACATCAGAAGAAAACTGTGGAGGGGACCGTGGCCTTCAGCTGTGAGGCAGGGCCAGGTGTAGCTCATCAAATACCAATATAGGATGGCCAGGGGCCAGCAGAGTGAGGGATGTCTCCCCAGACACAGTGAGAAGCAAGGGGAGGGGAGGACTCAGAAGTCTCTGGACATCCTGCTGCCCATAAACTTAAGGACCAAGTAGGTGGTTACCTGACAGCAAAGATGATACCTGCAAAGGCAAATAATGGGAAATGATTCTTAAGAGAGAATTAGCTTGCTTTATACCCTCATCTGCCCCCCAGTGTGGGTGCACTCTGCCCGGATCCTAACTACTTCACAGAGTACCAGGGCAGAAGGCAGGATGCCAGGCCCTGGCTGGAGGAGGAAGGAATTGTGAGGTCTGGGAAGGTTTTGCCACAGAGGAGTGACTGAGTCTATTCTCATCATTGTAATCCTGAGTGATAACCACCCCCAAAGGCTGTGCCCAAGTTTCAAGAGGATGTATACTCATGCATATACTTCTACATATGTTCACATATGCTCATGAGTACATGCACACCTGCATCACATGCACACATGTATACATGCAAACCAACATCATGTGCATACGTGCACACATGTACACATGCACACATTTATAAAGAAGAAAAATAAATTCTGTCACAAATTCTCCCATCCCTTCAAAGTTTTTGAAGTCTTTATGTTTCAATTAACCTCGGCTTGTTAACTATTGTTCATTTGCTCATCAGTTCTACTAGGTAGTGGAGAAGCAGCGTGCACACAGCCCCTGGCTTCATGGTTTCACAGTGTCGATAACTCGTTGCAAATGTGTCTGTAAAGAATTCAAAGTAGAATGTCACATTTCATAAGGATGTTAGGAAACTTCATGTAGAAGAATCATCAAAGCAAAGGAGAATTTATAAATGAGGAGAAAGGCTGAGCATGCGGCTTAGAGCCACGGCATTCCTGCTTCTGGTAAGATCTGTTGGCAAAGTTTAACACGAGAATGAATGCTGCTCAGACTCTAGAGGATTCTGGGAATGGATGAGTTCTGTAAACCAAGGCAGGCTATGTCTCCATCCTCCTTGCATTCTAAATCTTAGCAGCACAGCCTGGGCTGAGCCCAGATCTCAGAAATTTCTCTTGGCCGTGAAATCAGCCATTCGCTCAAGAGTGACAAAAATGGGGGCTGGAGAGATGGCTTAGTGTTTAAGGTGCTTGCTTGCATGCTTGCAGGCCTGACATCCCAGGTTCGAATCCCCTGTACCCTTGTAGAGCCAGATCACGGAGTGGCCATGGTATCTGGAGTTTGTTTGCAGTGGTAGGAGGCTCTGATATGTCCATTATTCTCATCTCATCCATCTTCTCTCTCTCTCTCTCTCTCTCTCTCTCTCTCTCTCTCTCTCTCTCTTTCTCTCTTTCCCTCCCTCCTTCCCTCCTTCCTTGCTTGCAAATAATAATAAGTCTTTTAAGTGACATAAATGATACCCTAGAGTACTGTAATCTAGATATTATTTAGAAATCTCAGTGACCGGTAAAAACTGGCTAAATAGGAAGGATATTTGTTTTTCTATCCTGTGGCAGGCCAGCAGTGAGCTACTTTTACAGGCCTGTGGTACCATGAATGTCTCAACAGTTCTTTTTCCTGCCCCTTCTGCTTTAGTGTGTGACCTTAACTCTCCAGGTCATCCCTCTAAAAGAGTTCCTGGAGCATAGCCAACATGCCCAGGTTGGATGTGGGAATAGGAGGGGCCATGTAGGCATTTAGAAGGCATATTTTCCATAAAACCTATCCGACATCCCAGCGGCCAGACTTGTGTGCCATTTCCTTTCCCGGTAAAGTCTGATGGCGGTTTTAAGGGCACAGTGGATGACGTATAGGCTAGGAGACTCCGTGCCCACCCCTCCCAGGGGAGACCCTCAGGACTTGTGGGAGCTCCTCGGAGGAGAGAGAAGAGACAAGAAGTCGGAATAGTGGGAACAACTGGAAGTTGGAAGGTGAGCGAAGGAGGATGTCGTCTCACTGTGGCAAACTTAAACAGGATCTTGTGGCTAACGTGCAGATGCCATTGCTAAGAGGTTTCCACATGTTTCTCCTCATTTATAGATTCAGAAACCTTGAGTCCCCTTCTGTGTGCACTTGCACAAACTACATGCTTTTGTATTAATATAGATTTCTAAAATCTATTCCACTAAGGACACTCCTTTCATAGGGAATGCCTCGTGTGGCCTTAAAATATACCCACCCTAGAACAACCAGTGTTGTTGGTTATGTGGAGGCATTCATTGAATGGATTAAATTTATTAGCTTTAAATGCATTAAAGTGGTTTATTTATTTTTTGGAACTGTTTTTGGCTTTCAAAGATGATCTCCCATGGTTAATGGAAGTTTTGACTTTATGTCAGAAAAAAATATTGTCAGTAGAAAAAGCTTACACGTGAACATGTCTAATTCTTTAAAGCTCGTAGAAGTACTTAGTTAAGATGTTATAACATTATACTTATATAATATATTATATATCATGTTATACTTAGTTAAGATGTTATAAGTATAGGGTTATGGGTTATCTGTGGTTTAAGTCATCTCCTGGGATAAGGTGGGGGGCTCAGAACATATCCCCTGTAGATTGGGGAGCACTTTCCTCTGGCCTTCCGCAGGCCAAATCAGCCAGCAGGCAGAGTGTCTGGTCAGGGCAGGGGAGACCTATGGCAGAGAACAAGGTACACAAAGGGTCCTCTTGGTAAGATTAGCAAAGGTCAAGGCTTCCCCATGAGGTTAGGGATGCATCCATCCACACGGTGTAACTCTTGCCCTCACAAGGCTGGAGGTTCTTCCCATGAGCACCTATGTAATGGCTCTCTTGTCAGTCTGACCATCTCCTGGTGTCTGTCAGCAAATATTTCAAAACGATGAAGCTACCTTTTCAGAAGCCACCAACAAAAGCTAATTAAGAGCACTCCCTTGTTAGCACATGCAGAATTGGCATTATTAGTCTAATTAAAAGGATTTTAACAGTCTTTCCTCCCCCCTACCAATTCCTGCATATCCTAGCCAAAGTAAATTAAACCCATTAATCAACATGGTAAAAAATGATAGAAGGTACAGGATACAGGCAGAGCTGAGAGACTAACAGCCCTCATTATGTTGAATTCTGTTCCCCAGTAAGGGATAATAAATTCAAGTTGTAACATCACAATAAAACATTTAATTATTCAAGAGCGGGGCAAGGCATGTTATAATTAGCTCCTTATTTTGTGTCTTCATGTTGGTGGCAATAGATGCCATTAGTAGCCCCGCTAGTTTTAAACCAGATTCAGTGAATTCCAGCCACTCTGTCACCACATAGAGCGATCTCACCATGTAGAGCTCTGGCCTTGGGATTGGGTGTGTGGTGACTTAAGGTGTGGTGTCATTGTCCAGTCAACCAATCTTGGCTGAGTGTCAGATTCATCCGGGCACTGGGGCTCTAACAATGACTAGGCAGAATTTGATAGCTATGTGACTGGATGAGAGATGCCTCAGGGATTGGAAAGTCACACTTCTGGCTTTGTCTGAGGGTATTTCTAGAGAGGACTGACATGTGGAAGAGTACCTGCCACGGAGAGACCTACCCTGAATGCTGGGCGCCACAGGGAAAAGGAGGAAGCCAGCCAGTGCATACAAGCACCCTTCATCCTAAGCTCCTGTGCCTGGACAGGATGTCAGTCTTCAGTGCAGGCTCCCAAGAGCCCACCGATTGGCAGACCTCCAGCCTTGCCTGGAATTACATCACTGGTCTTCCTTAATCTGAAGCTTTCAGCATTTTGAACAGAATGATTTCTGAGTCCTCTGCATGTCTGTCATGTAGATGGTCACTGTTGGACTTCCCACCTTCATTCCTGTAAGCCAAAACAATCGTGCTCTCTTTCACCCTGTTGGCTCTTGTGATGGTCAGTGTCCTTCGCCAAACATGATTGATTTACAACCACATAGGAGACACCACTACTTGGATATTGGTGAGGGCATTTCTATGACTGTAAGTGGTGCGCCATGACTGCGATCCCTTCCCACAATCCTCTCTTTTGCACCTCCAGACACGCCCTGCACTGAACCCCTTCTTCTTTCCAACTAGTCTCTCCTTTATTCTGATGTCATCATTTTCCCTCCTATTACGCTAGATGCACAAGGTGGGGCATGCATCTGGAGTTTGCTTGCAGTGGCTGAGGCCCTGGAGCTCTCAATTCTCTGTCTCTCTCCTCTCTCTTGGCTTGCAAATAAATAAAAATATTGAAAAAAAGAGATTTAGTAGCAGGACCTCAAATATAGAAAAGGACATACTAGAAGACATTATAGGGAACATACAGTATGAGAGGACCTTTTTTATATAAGATATTCCTCCTCACATAGACACTGTTTCCTGTAACAGGTGAGGTAGGCCTTTCCCATGACTATCACAGGTACCTAAGATAAACCCACTTCGGGAAAGAAAAGGTTTATTTTGGTTCACAGTTTGAGAGGATTTGGTCTCTCAGGGGCCTGAGGTGAGGGAGGAAGCACATCACTGCAAAAGAACGCAGCAAACAAACTGTTTGCCTGGGACTGAAGTAGGAAAGAGAAAGAAACCAGAGTCCCACGGTCCACTTGAAGGGCACACTCCCAGTGACCTACAGCCACCCACTGGGTCCCACTTTTTAAAGATTCCACCCTTCCCATTAACCTAGGGAGCATCTGGGACTTTGGGGCTATTCAAGATCCAAACTATAGTAATAAGTCAAGGCTGCTTTAAGGTCGTTACTAAGTACTTACAGAATTCTATACTGCTCACTGTGGCCTCAAAATCCTGGCATCCCTTAACAATGGGGTAGTGTTGCCAATTACATGGTTTGTCATGTCTTAAGCCTTAAGGACCCCTCACCACAAAGTCCCATTAAATCATTGCAGATTAACATTCCTCACCACCCTCCCCTCCCATCCCTTTTCTGGGATTTTTGCAGTGAAACCAGAACTGGGGACAAGGTGAAAATTTTTTTAATATTTTATTTATTTAGTTAGTTAGTTAGTGAAGTTAGTTGAGAGAGAAAGAGGCAGACAGAGAGAGAGAGAGAGAGAGAGAGAGAGAGAGAGAGAGAATGGGCCCGCCAGGGCCTCCAGCCTCTGCAAATGAACTGCAGATGCATGTGCCACTTTGTACATCTGGCTTTACATGGTACTGGGGAATCCAACTCAGGTCCTTCTACTTTGCAGGCAAGCATCTTAAGGGTGAAATTTTTACAAGTTGAAAATATTGGGTTTTGTCTTTTAATAGTTTTTAATTTCTATGAGGGAGCATTAATCCTCACCCATCATGAAGGCCATATTTTTAAACATTTTATTTATTTATTTATTTATTTATTTATTTATTTATTTATTTATTTATTTATTATTTGCGAGCAGAGACAGAGACAGAGAAAGAATAGGCAGGTCAGGGCCTCCTGCCACTACAATGAACTCCAGATGCATGTGCCCCTTTGTGCATCTGGCTTTACATGGATACTAAGGACTCAAACCCAGGGCTGTTAGGCTTGGCAGGCAAGCACCTTAACCACTGAGCCATCTCTCCAGCTCCAAGGCCATAGTTTTTAATGGCTGTCCTAACTTCTTACTATTGATGCGTGGTCATGGGGCTTTCTAGCGATAAGAATTTTCCAGAACATGTGCAAGGATATAATGGTCCTAAAAATTTAAACCTTTGTCAGTTCATTGCATTCTGTAATGCCTACTAGCTTACTAATTTACTAGTTCTTTATGGTTTCTGTCACTCACAACTATATTGTGTCTTTTGGGTTTTTTTTTTGTTGTTGTTTTTGTTTAGTGTTTGTTTAGTGTTTAGCAGCTTGGAGGATCAAATCCAAGGCCCTATGCATGCTCGGCAGGCCTTCCACCACTCGGCTATGTCCCAGCCTCATTGTGGATCCTTCAGCCATGTACCTATCTGCAGCTCTTAGCCATGAAAACCATAACACTTATATTCACTTCCAGTTAAAATGAGGGAACATCATTATTTTTAGCTAAAGATGTTTATTTATGATCTTGTATAGAGCCTTTATCAAGCAATCTTTATCACTTCCATTTATTGCTTTCAGAACTACTATGCTGGTTGGAATGTCAGAGATGTCCACTGTTCCATATGATGTGATAATTTTTGCAATTACTTTAACTCCTCCAATTATACCAAATCTCCTTGAGGGCAGAACCATTTCTGATTCATTTCACCACTCCCTGTAGAGACTAATAAACAACTCTGCATAGGCAATTTAACAGACCCAAAGGATCAGCGGTTCAATTCCACTTAAATTTCGTCCACTCCACAACCACATCCACTTGGACAGGTTCGTCATCCCAGAGAACATTTCGATAGGGGAACTGTGGTTCTTAATTTAGGAATAAACTTAAGTCACGTCCTCCAAGTAGGGACTTGTGAATATCCACAGGAGACAGATTATGTTTGTCATAAAATTTAGAGGACTCACAAAGACCAAGTGCCCAAAGACCAAGAAAGCTAAGCATCCTATGTAATGTGAAACCCTCCTGCTATCACATAATGTCCTCGGTGAGATGCCATTGCACTATGTATCTGGCTGTTCGTAATGCTTCATCATTTTCCCTTACTCTCTGCCAGACACTGTACTATTTCCTACAAGTGATTCTTTTAGCGGGTCAGAATCAGCTGGGGGATTGACTAAAATAGAGATTTCTGGCCTCACACCCAGAGGGCTGCAATCAGTGATGATGTACTGAAAAATCACACTTTCCTTTCCAGTTGCCCAGGTGATCGTGACGCCAAGGGGCCACAACCACACATAGAACCATGGACCTTCACTGACATAAGGTCGTAGTTAACATCATCTATTTAACCCTGCTTTAACCCTGCTTTCCAGATAAGGAAAGCAAATTAGTAAGGGTTGAGTCTGTCACTTTTCCAGAGCTCCAGAATTTGGGTGTGAACCCAGATTTCATGAGTACTGTTTAATAGAAGAGTGAGTAGATAAATCCTTGTCCTTGGTCAGTAGGCAAAGAGGCTTAGGTGAGGTTTCTTGAGCTCCTTGTTTCTTAGCTGCTTGAACAAATGACGGAACTCTCGGAGTCTCTGCCTTGTGGACGGCGCAGTGTTGTTGTGAAGATGGGATGAGGTGATGCATGGAAGCTGTTGGAATAGAAGCTGAAAGAGAAATGGGAGGCTAGTGAATGGGAGGAGATGAAGGGATGAGGAAGGGAGAAGAGAGGATGCACCATGGGGTGGATAGCAGTGCTTAGAGTAGATGTTATAAGGCCTGTGTTCCAAGGCCAGTGGAGAACCACCAGGAGGCTTTCAAGTAAGTGGGTGACTTGATGGATTTGTACTTTAACCTGACTCTCTCTCTCTCATATATATATATATATATATGTATATGTATACATATATATGATATGCAATATATCAAGAGGGGCAACACATAGAGCAGTTAAACAATCTCCATGGTAGACCAGATGGCCCGTCCTAGGGAAATGGCCAGCAGGGTGAAGAGAAGTGGGTTGATCCAGAATTGGTAGATGCCTTTAATGAAGGAGAGGGAAATTGGTTTCAGCAACAGGTGATTCACAGTCCAATATAGTTAAGCTGGGTGGCTAAGTTAGAAATGTGTTTAGAATTTAAAATAAAAGGTTCGATTTGGGGTGTGTAAAATGGATTACAATAGGCTACAAGGAAACTTGGTTGCAATAGCTATTTTCATTATTTTAATGTGTTGGTAATGTGTGTGCACAGAAGCTAACATTCATTGTCTTGTACACTTTATGAACAAGTCAGTTGTACCCCAGTAGACTTTATTATTTTAAAAAAGCTATAATGAATGGTAACAAAACACGGTTTTTCACCGAATATAAATGCTGAGTTGTAAAGTTACATTGCCTATTGGTTCAAATATGAGCATGGAATTTGGGAGACATCTCTGATGGTTTAGTGAACACTCCAGAAACTCAGGAGGGAGCTGACCACATTGCTCATGCTGTCCTCAGACTTGTGACCAGCTTCCACACTAGCTGGGATTTCAGGTGCTGGTATACGATAGAGGGCTTGGGAGAACCTTTCCTTTGGCTTTATTTTTTAGTTGGATTGGCATGACAGTTACACACACTTATGAGATTCAATTTGATGTTATGAAACTTGCGCACATTTCATGGTGATCAAATCCAAGCAATTAGCATATCGTTGCTGTAAGCATCTCTCACATATTGATGGTGAGCACACCCAGACTCCTCTCCTCTATCTACTTTGAACAACCAACTTCTCAGAAGTTAGTACCAAGACTCAGCTTGCAAAATTAGAAGCCTCTGTCACTAGATCGCCTTGAACATCTTCTGGTTCCTGTCACTTGATCAGTCTCGTCATATTTCACGTTTGTTAAACAAGGAAGATCCCAATGACTGTTGAGAGGTAAGATGGGTGCTGTTATAGCAGTGCTTGGAAATCTTAGTGGTTGCATTATTTAGTGAGAGAATTCTTCAAAGATGTGATGGCTTTGAGAAAACCTTTCATCAAAACTGAGGTCCAGACAAAATGTGAGCTACACTCACAATGTGGCAGGAGCAGAGAATGTGTGTGTGTGTGTGTGTGTTTGTGTGTGTGTGTGTGTGTGTGTGTGTGTGTGTGTGTATTTTGTAGCCAGAACCCAGCACTCTTATCCCCTGTGAGTTGTAAGGAAAACAGAATAAGGAGGTCTTTCTTGGACTGAAACGTATCCAAACTCGTCTATAACGCATCTATGACCTTGTAGCCTTTGAAACCTCACTAAGTAATTATTATGAGAATATTGGGATGGGAATGGATGATCAGTATTCTAAATGTTACATGAGTATGCTTTCTCTCTTTACGATGCCTTTTCTGTAAGATTTACTGCCTTGCTTAGATGTATTCAGGAATAAATAAAAAAGACTATGCTGAGCTTGGGAGTTCCACAAGAAGCCAGTCATTTAAGGACTCGTTAATCACTGCTTGAAACCCCAGAGGGTCCGAATAAATGCCTGAGCTCTTGAGTTGAGTCATGAAGTTAGCTTTCATGTCAGCACGACAGAACTGGAGATGTTCTTTAAACACTTACGTGTAAGTTTAAACATAAATTAACTGAGTCCAAGAAAGAATTCCATGTCACAGAGAGAATCCAAGAGGAAGAGAGTGTTGAATTTGCTTCACTGTTTATTCTCTGGTACTGTCTTTAAAGAATAACAGAGGGCTGGTGAGATGTCTCAGCGGTTAAAGGAACTTGCTTACAAAGTCCACCAGCCTGGATTTCATTCACCAGTAGCCACCCAAAACCAGATAGCCAAGTTGGCACATGTATCTGGAGTTCTTCTGTGGCAGCAAGAGGCTCTGGCGTGCCCATTCTCTCTCTCTCTCTCTCTCTCTCTCTCTCTCTCTCTCTCTCTCTCTCTCTCTCTAAATATTTAAATGAAAGAAATCAAGTAACTACAGAGTTATCAGTTCCAATGCCACAAGGAAAACTGGCTTGGTGACATACTATGGGATACTATGGGATGATTCAACACACAAAATACTCCCTATGTGGGATGAGTTCAAGAACTCCGAAGACTAATTTTGAATATAGGCCATTTTCAGCTAACATTGAACTTTTCGCAGCCCACTCCACCTAAGAATTTGTGGTGCCGGACCTGGAGAGGTTCTCCGTGGCTAAAGACACTTGCTTTGCAAGCTCTCCGAGTGGAGTTTGAATCCTCAGTACCCACATAAAGCCTTTCATACTTGCTTCTTTGCTTCTGTAATTCCAGTGCACCAGTGGCATTAAGAGGAGGAGTCAGGAGAATCCCAAAGCTAGTCTGGCCTTCCCAGCAGCAGACAACCATGACTAGACCCTGTCTCATGATGTGGAAGGAAAGACACCCAAGGTTTTCTTCTATCTCCCACACACGTGCTGTGCCGTGAAAGTGCCACACACATTCTCAGAAACAGAATGAGAGAGAGAGAGGGAGAAAGGATGGTTATGGAGAGGCTCTGATGGCCCAGCGGCTCACAGAGCTCAGGACATGCTCGGTGGGTAGCAGCTGGGCATTTTGTAGCGACAGTTACAGCTACAGTACAGCAGTCCAGGGATCCATGGCATCCTGATCTGAGTAGATGGCGAGGCTTGGGAAAGCTTTCTCTGAACAAATATTAGGAGTTCTGTGAGGCAAAAAATAGAGCTCATTTTCATGGTGCTTTAATGTTTTTAAACACCCTAATTAAGGAGTTTTCCTGAATAATTAAACTGTTCATTTCTTTAGAAGACTATTCTTATGGGAGTAATACATGGTCATTTACAAAGAGATAATATTTTCTTCTGGCTATGATCTCATTCTACTGACATCCTACGTTGTGAGGTGTTTTGTTCAAATAAAGCCATTCATTTAAGCTGAAGACTGCTTAATTATTAAGTTTTATGTAATGGGTTAAGGAAATTCTAGATTATAGGAAAATTGCCAATTCTGTCAAGTGTTAGAGCGAAACAGGGTCAGAAATCTATTCTTTGTGATTTAATAATTTAATATTAGCAATTTATATTACATTTTAGGTGGTAAAGGTGAAGTGCCCCTTGATACGAATGAGTCTATTTTAAGATATTTATAAATATATAGATTAACATATAATTTGGACACTTTCTAAATCCAAGATTACTTGAATTTTATTAGGTATGCCCATTTCCTTACTGAAACAACTCAAACAGGCACTGGTAAATGTGGGCCGGTAATTATGGCACCAGTTCCCTTTATATTGTACTTGACTTGTTACCCTGGGCACTCATGGTCACTATTTTCATAATAATATCAAAGACTATAGGAATCAGAAAGTGGAAAGGAATGGTGAAGAAAATGTATTTTCAGGTAAAAGTCACCGCACCTTTCATTTGCTGTCATAGGAGAAGGTAATTATTATTAATGTGGTCAAAGGAACTGAAGCCCAGGGTTTCTCTTCCCTTGACTTTGATAGTTCCCTAGCTTTTCTCCCATTATTTCCTGGTAGAAGAGATTGCAAAGGCTCTTCCACCCTTCAGAACTGACAGACTTGCTGGCACTTGCTGCAGAGACTTCCTGGAACTCTGGCCTTCAGCCCAGTTAATGGAAGATAAGGTAGGGATATATTGATGTATAGCAGACCTTCCAGCTCTATTTTTAATTGTTTTTATTTGTTATTTGAAAGAGAGGGATGGAGAAAGAGAGAGAGAAAGAGAGAGAGAAAGAGAGAGAGAGAGAGAGAATGAGTGTGCCAGGGCCTCTTGTCACTGCAAACAAACTTCAGACACATGAGCCTCTCTGTGCAACTGGCTTTACTTGGGTCCTGGGGACTCTAACCCAGGCCAGCTGGATTAACAAACAAGTGCCTTTTACCACTGAGCCATCTCCCCAGCCCAAGACCTTCTGTTTCGTAAGCCATCTGGGGATAGAAGAGATGCCCTGGGATGTATATTAGCACCAGGAAGGAAACGTAATCAAATATGATGTTTATAATTAAAGAGAATCTCTAGAATTATTTATTATGACATTTCATGCACCAGTTGACTTATCCAAAAGACCCAGGGTAATTTAGTTGTTGACATAATTCTTTTTTAATATCTTTATTATGAATAAGTATATACATTGTATGAGCAAATCTTGTGAATGTGTCCCCGTTTCCCTCCTCTCTGTCCCCTACCCACTGGGGTCCTTCCTCAGTGCACATACTGGATCTGTCCATAGGTTAGGGGTTTTGAACTCCACCAGAGGGAGCCAGTTTTTCTTTTTCTTCCCCCTTTGTGCATTGTTGCTGAGGGGGACAATGTCTCTGGATATTCTCCCCCACCATGACTCTTACATTCTTTCCGCCCCCTCTTCCGCTCAGTTCCCTGAGTCATGGTGGGTGTTATTGACATAATTCTTGTGAAGAATATATTGAGCACATGGGAAAATAGAAAGTGTATGGATACTTAAAAGTAATAATAAAAGCTACATCCATAGTTCGACTGCCCAGCTTACAAAACATAATGTTGCCGGCACCCCGCATCTGCCAGTCTCTCAGAGATCTGCTCTCCTAACGTGTGTGATGTTCATTTTTCTCTGCTTACCTTCATAGCTTTACTGCCTGAGTCTGAATTGATCTCTCAACACCTTTACCTCTTTTCTGAGGTTCATATAAATGAAATTATAAATGCATATTTGTGTCAGAATTGTTTTACTAAATATATTCCTTATTCACCTGTGATGGTTAAGTTTTGATGTCAACTTGACCTTTCAAGTAGTCTTGGGTGGGTTTCTGAGGATGTTTACAGGAAGGCAGCCTCTCAGCAAGGGGCAGGATGTAAGGAAGCTCAAAGAAGCTAGAAGTAAACATCCTTTCCTGTGTGGGCCATAGAGGAAGGAAATTCCAGAGACTCAGGAAGCCATAAAGTCTGGGGAAGGGTTGTAAGACCCCACCCTAAGGCTATATAAAGGGGAAGAAATTCTCTCCTTGGCTCCTGGCCTGTTCCCTGTTCTGTGTGTATGGTGTTGGTGATGGGTTTTTCTCTCTGCTCAGACCTGTGAAAGAGGGCCAGCCTCTTTGGCTGTTAAGGAACTTCCCCTCAATCTGTAGTTTCAATAAATACTTTCCTCCCCCAAATTGTGCCTGGTTTGAAGGTTCATCCCAGCGACGTGTGGCTGACTGCAACATCACCCAAGGGAGGAAGAAAAGGAAGGAGAGAAGGAAGAAAGGGAAGTGGGAAGGAAGAGGAAGGAAGGATGGAAATCTCCTGTTATCCCAGATGATAGTGGGTCTTGGTAATCACACTACTCTTTGAAAATCCAATTTAATTTAAAAAGAAAGACACTAGTAGGGTGTTCAAAGTAGCCTAAACTAGGACCTACTTGTTATGTCATTTCCAAAGTTCTTTATGCATCGCGTAATTATATTGACATGAAAGATTACATCGGCCTATTATTAAATGCATAGAGGGGCTTCAAGACATGCTGTGTATTTTGCTAACATTCCTGTCTGCCTGCGTTCTGGTTCAGCCAGGGCCACATATATTCCAGAGAATTGGATGTGCTGAGCAATTTTAAATGATCTTCACAGAGCAAAGGCAGACGAACCAGATTTTTAACCCAACAATTTGCGCTGGAATATTCTGTGCTAAGTAGATAATGTCCTGAAAGCCAAGGGGCAGAGCATGTGAGTCACCCAGCAGAGGAGATAACGCGTTCTGTGGAAGGTTTCAAAAGGAAATGGGAGAAGAAACACGAAGCTTGGACAGCAGAGTTCAGAGCTCTGGTGACTTGCTGCAATCAGGTTTGAGTTCACACCACTTTTCTACAGAAAGCAGCTGGCAAACCTCAGCGAGGCCACCATCTATTGAATAAGATGTCCCACTGAGGAGGAAATTAACTGTCTCTTGTCACACGCCTCCTGGGTTGGCTCTGATTTACCTATTAAATACAAAACTTTCTCAGAATAATAATTTTGCAGGCAATAAACTATGGTAAGAACAGTGACAAGAGGGAGTTTTCTCCCCACAATCTTTTCTTTTCCTTCTTATGTACAAATAGGTCCACTGATGTCCCAGGCCGCTAAAGTCCTGTCTCTTGATTTCGTCTCCTCTTCTTCCTCCTGTTCCTCTGCTTTGCCTGTGGTGTGTGTGTGTGTGTGTGTGTGGTGTGTATGTGTGTGTGTTGTATGTGTGTATATGTATGTATATGTGTGGTATGTGTGTGTGGTGTGTGTATGTGTGTGTGTTGTGTGTGTATATGTGTGTATATGTGTGGTGTGTGTGTGTGTGGTGTGCATACATGTGGAAACTAACGTTGATGTGGGTGTCTTCCTTGGTCACTCTTCTTACTCACTAAAGCAGGGTCTCTCACTTACAACCCAGAGCTCACCCATTTGGCTAGTCTAGCTATCCATTTCCCAAGTAGAAGGATTACAAAAGGGCCACCATGTCCACCCAGCATGTATGTGGGTGCGGGATCTGAACTCAGGTCTTCACACTGTCTCACCAACTTTATCCACTGAGTCTCCTCCCCGTCCCCTCTGGTGATTCCTTGATGATGACAAACAGTGTGTGACTTTCGGTTCTTGACCAGGGCTATCACGACTTGGTCAGCCATTGGACTAGGAGGAAAGGCAAAAGTGCTAGAATTCTGGTCCATATCAGATAAAAGCAAAATTAGTAGCTATTTGGCAATGAAGAACCATCAATTATCTTGTTTCCTCCCCCACCCCTGCTGCCATTTTTTTCTTGCCTAGCCTATTGTCAACAAATGAGAAAATAGGGCTGGAGAGATGTTCAGTCATTAAGGCACTTGCCTGCAAAGCCTAACAACCTGGGTTCCATTTCCTAGTCCCCACATAAAGTCAGATGTGCTGAGTGATGCATGTATCTGAGGTTTATTTGCAGCAGCTGGAAGCCCTGGCATGCCCATTCATTCTCTCCCTTCCTCTCTGTGTCCCTCTGCTTGCAAATAAAAAATAAAAATACTGGGCTGAAGAGATGGCTTAGCGGTTAAGGCATTTGTCTGCAATGCAGAAGGACCCAAGTTCGATTCCCCAGTGCCCATATAAAGCCAGATGCACAAGAGGGCATATGTGTCTGGAGTTCGGGCTGTGCCCATTCTCTCTCTCTCTCTCTCTCTCTCTCTCTCTCTCTAATAAATAAATAAAATATATAAAAATATTTTAATAGAATAAAAAATGAGAAGAGCGAGTTCTATCAGTGAGATGTTGAGCATAAAATAGCGGAGAATTTTGGCTTCTTTAAAGGGTTATTTTCAAATTGCTCAGTATCAACATATTTTTTTTCAACAGTACATTATTTAACAAAACAAACTATAGCAAGATTAGAATCATAACATCTAGATCCCGGATATTGTTATACTTACTTCAGCTCTGGCACCAATGTCAAAATAGATGTCATATAAAATAATTCAGAACTTATAAATAAAACAGATTTGGGGGATGTCTCTCTCAATGAACACTAGAAATTGGAAAGTGAATCTGGGGGTAATTAAACACATTTCTATCAGGGGGAATCTTTGAGCAATTCCCATCGGCTCCTTTGCTTTCAAGATGTCCCCATGGTACAGAGGGAGAGATTGAACGCTCTCTGTTCCCACTGTGAGATTTTCTTCCACAGCTCAACAATGGAGTGAGGTGACCATAAGACGCCTTCACACCAATTCCAGTGATCACATCGATCTCCACACTCATTGAGCACCCACTGGGCTGGCGAAGAGGGAAAGAGAGTCCTCAAACTGAGTTCCAAATAAGTCAAGTTCCCTTCTGGGTCTTAGTGTTCGCCTCTGTGTAAGTTAACACTCTCTCCTATAATCTGTAATTCTGTACATGGTCCTTTAGTGTACTTTCATCTTTTTTATTCTAAAAATTGTTATATGCGATTATTTCAAAATATCTTCAAATTACAGAAAACGAAGAGAACGTGGTAAACCACTCATAATTTACACATGTAACTATTAGCTATTAGCATTCAAACAATGTAGCTTTGGGCTTTATCTTTTGTGTTTGTGTGTGAATAATTATGCATCTATATACATATTTGTGTATATGTATATAACATGTGTATTTATATATGTTTATATGTTTAATAGACATGGGTTTTGAAAAATTTAGCATCTGTTTTATGTATTTAAACATGAGAATGTCCCCATATTAGCAAGTATAAATCTACCTAATTTTAAATGGCTATAGAGAATTCCATAGTATGTATACAACATGATGTATTCAGCCCATTCTCTATTGGTAAACATTTGTTTCCAATTATTTTAACTGAAAAAAAACAGTATTAGAACAGACATTCATGTGCATATAGCTTGCCTATCTATACAAATATTTACCCATAAGTAAAATTAATAAATCTAAGCATGTGCATATTTAGGGATTGTATAATATTGTTATTGACTGGTTTGTATGTGTATATAATGTATCTTGATCATATTCACCCCTCATTACCTGTCTCACTTTTCCTGATCCTCTCCCTCTTCCCACTCGTTCCTTTTCCTCCTTCATGTCTTTGTGTGTAAGAGAGAGAGAAAGAGAGGCAGGGAGAGAGAGAGAGAGAGAGAGAGAGAGAGAGAGAGAGAGACCCAGTGGATTTAATGAACATTGCTTACACGAGCATGGACAACCTACCAGTAGCTACACACTGAAGAAAACGCCTTCCCCTCCCCCAGCAGCCATTGCAATAGCTCTTTAAGGGGCCTTAAAAGTGACTGCCCAGTCTTATTTACGCACCTTGTGTGCAGATAACTTCTGGGAGCTCTGGAGCATGATGGCAGGTTCTCAGCTGGAAGACAGCATTCCATGACCCCTTCCCTTCCTCTTGCCCTTGTATTCTCCCCACCCTCTCTTCTCCCATGTTTCTGAGCCTTGGAAAGGGTGATAGAGATTTTCCATGGAGGACTGAGCACTGGACCTTCACATGATCGGCAGTTTGACCAGTTAGGAGTCTCTGCAGTTCCCGCCATCCACCAGATAAACAAGTTCCTCTGATCAAAGCTGATGGCAGCACTATCGATAGACATAAACATAAATATTTAGAAAATATCCAGTTCTATGAGCATAGCATGACCATTACCAAAATGACCCTAGTAGCACCCCTCTTAGGCCACACGGGCTTTGGGACAGGTTTACGGTAGGAGACATAAGTTCCCTGCTATGGAGTGGGCCTCGAATCCAGTAAGAAAGCCCTTGGTTGCCACCACAGTATTCAAGCCACCGTTGCACGGGTGGAGACATCTTACCTGGCAGGCCGTTAGTGTAGCATGCGGCATCCTCAGCCGGGTAAGACTACTGGTGACTTCTCTCCTTCCGCAGGCTCCGTAGCACCTTCAGGCACTCTAAGAGCCAGAAGGAAGGAAGCTTCCATTTTGTTCCCAGCTTGATATCTCTGCATCCTTCATCAAGGTATGTGATGTCTTCACCTACAGCATCTTATCATCTAAACCAGGAGCAGTGTTAGCCAGTGTGTGTTATTCCTATTAGGTACGTTCTGGATAGCATTTCACAGGCATGAAATACCTCATCCCCCTGCAAAGATTTACCTAGGACTTAAGTACTATGGGGAATCAATGTCTTTGCTAGATTTTTTTAAAAATAAATTTTGCTTTGAATTTTAGCCCTGACTTTTGGAACTTTAACAAGTGTCTCATGCAATTATGAGACCATGCACTTTGCTCACACTCGCCTCTCATTACCCTGCTTTTCTTCCTCCTCCTCCTCCTCACTTCACCTGGGTGCTTCCTTCCCCAAACAGCCGCTCTTCTGATTCAGCAAATGAGAGAAGACATTCAAGGTGTCTTTCTGGGTTTGGCTTATTTTATTTAACACGATGATCTCCAGCTGCATCCATTTCCTGAAAGCGACGTGGTTTCATTCCTCTTTAAGGCTGAATAAAAGTCCCTTGTGGAAGTATTCCACGCATTCATCTCATGGTCATGGACTTCTAGGCTGGTTCCATATCTTGGCTTTATGGATATAAACCTGGATGTCCAAGTATCTCTGTGGTATGCTTAGATTCCTTCAGACATATACTCAGGAGTGGTATACACGGTCATAAGATCGTTCTGTCTTTAGTTTTTGAGTAACCTCCACATTGATTTCCACCACGGCTTCCCTCGTTCATCTACCAGCCGTGCATAAAGGATCTACTTTCCCCATATCCATCCCAGCATTTGGTATTGTTCAGTTTTTTGAGCCTGACTGTGGTGAGATGGAATCTCCATGTATTTTGATATGTATTTCTCTGGTGGCTGAGGATGTTGATTCTTTTCATATATTATTGACCATTTTGACTTCTTTTGAAAACTTTTTGTTCAGTTTATATGTGCAATCTTATTGATGCTGTGATCAATTTTTAATGGGAAGTTTCTATTTGAAGAACAATAGTCAACAGCTGTTCCATATGGTTTCTTTCTGGACTTCTAAAGAAGGGAAAGCCCGCCACAATCCAGGAATCTTTTTAGGAGTAGGAAACGGTGACCAAGAAAGGCAGAGTGCCTTCCTGGAGAACAGCCGCTTTCTGAAGAGCTGATCCGCCTGCGAGGGCTCTGCCCTGGTCAGATGTCTACCTTCTCTGGGGGACAGTCATCCCGTCTCCAAGAAGAGATAATCAATCACTATCCATGGGTCAAAATTTCCAGCAAGATTGCAGGAAACATTTTGGTTAATGCCTACATAGCGACTTGGATCACACCAAGGGCTGGAAGTTATGGTAAAAATGAGGGAAGAAATGATAGGGATTTTTAAAAAAATAACCTTGATATTGGTCCTTCTTGTAGCTCTTATTATAACATCCAAAGGTATTCCTCACTTTAAAACCCAATCTAGAGACATTATTATAATCACGTTCTTGTATTCCAGGAACTATGGAAAGGAGAAAACAGATTAGAGCCTGATAGATAGTAAAATGTGAGCTTGAATAGTTTGACTTTTTTCCTAAGAATTCAACTAAAACTGATTTTCTTTAGTGAAAAGAGTCCTAGAAGTGTAGAAAGCAAGGAAGTTAATTTTACCCAGATTAAATCGGACATCAAGCACTTGGGAAAACCTTATCTAAACAGTACATGTAAGATCTGTTAGGAATCTCAATGAAAATATTTACCAACCTTGAATTGCGAAGACAATAGAAAAGTCTTTTTCTATGGCAGCGATTAGAGTTACGATGCTCTCAGGCAAACAGCAAGGTAAACCCTTTAGTGTGTGAGTGTATTCAACAGTGAATCTTAATATACAAAAGTTAATGTGCCAGAACAGTCAATCAATATCATAATTGGGTTAAACTGTAAAGGGAAGCATGCTTCTATTTGTCCTCCAAACCAAGGTAATTTATGGAAAACAATAAAACCCATATTGGGGAACTTTCTCCGAAACCAGACCTGACTGGGGCTGTGAAAGTTACAGAAAACAAGAAAGGACTGAGAAATTGCCACAGACTACCAGAGTCTGGGGGACGAAACAACTAAATGCAGGAGTGATGCCTGGATTAGATCCTGCAACAGAAAATTCATAGTCATAAATTCACGTTAGTTTCTTTTGACAAATGTTCTATCGTGATAATTAATTGGTGGTAGCAATAGGAAAAATGGTGAGGTGTGTGTGGCGGGGGGGGGGGCTCTCTGTACTGTGCGTGTGTTCAATAAATCCAAAACTACTCTAAAATTAGAAGGCATAGATAAAACTTACATCCAGCCATGAGCTGAGCTTCTTAGAAATGAGTTCCTAGTCTGATGCTGAGTGCTACCCCTCACCTTGTGCCAAGGCACTGGGTTTTTGTTTGGTTTTTCGTCCACACCAGTTCTCACCAACATGCTCCTGTCTACACCCACAAGGTTGCTTAAAACCTTCAGGGGCTTTTTTGTCTTATTTTCTGGCAATGCTGGAGATCAGACCCAGAGACTTGTGCACTCTAGGGAAGCACTCCGAGCTACAACCTCAGCCTTGGAACTCTACATTTTCATGCATCCAAGAAGATTGTGCCTGAAGGTTTGGGGTTGTAAGGTAGGATTCTGTCCGCAGTGTTCGTGGAGATTTCTGGTCTCCACCTACTGCTCAGTCTAGGGAGAAATTACCCATCTCTTCTCTTTGCACCCTTGGAAATGCATAACACCATACTTCCCATGAGCTCAAGCTTTTGCCAAGAAAGGAAAGAGAATCATTATCCTTCCATTTTCTTACTGGAACCTAGAAATTCCTTAGCTACTTACACAGACTAAGTGGAGCATATACTGTGGTAGAAACGTGAATTGCTACAGAAATAATCCTGCCACTCGTATAATTATGAACCACTTTATAATAGCAGTCCCAGTAATTTATCATAAAGACTGATGAATAGAAGGGATCCACGCTCTGCCCTCAACTCTAATTTTGACGTAAAAGAAACGGGGGCATCGGGTTTTCTTCCTTTGCTCTGGGTACTTCCTTCCCAAGCCTGGAGCTACAAGAGGAGCTTGGAGTCACACTGATGCCCTCACCTTGTCACTGCCAAAGAAAGAGATGTAATGAGATCACTCAGGTGTCAGAAAGCCTTCGTGCCAGGCAGAGAGCATGTCCAGGAGGGTTGTGAAAGCAGAGCAGACACACTGTCATGTTACTGATGTGGTGAAGGGACAGAATGAGAGTTAAGCCACAGGAGCTCCAGAAAGAGGCAGAGGCTGGTGGAGCTGGGGAGACAGCAATGAGCAGACAGCTGGGGCTTAGCGTGTGCCAATGGGGCTCACTGGTGGTATGGGCCAGGGCAGATCTGAGGTTCTCACACTCCCACATCCTTTCCGCTGGTCAGGTTAATTGACATGTGAATCGCTGTCCACAGGCTTTAGCTGTAAAAATAAAAGTGTTGGAGCTGGAGAGATGGCTCAGTAGTTCAGGCACTTGTCTGCAAAGCCTGATGATCTGGGTTCGATTCCCCAGTACCCACATAAAGCCAGATGCACAGAGTGGCACATGCATTTGGAGTTTGTTCGCAGCAACTGGAGGTCCTGGCATGCCCATTCTCTCTGTCTCTCTCTCTGCCTCTTTCTCTCTTCTTGCAAATAAGTAAATAAAAATATTTTTAATGGAAATGTTTATGCTGGAGTGTGGTCACGGCCACTCCTCAAGAGACAAATAGCCTACTAGGGAACTCTGGTAAGAATTCTTTTTGCCTTCCACTCTGACCCTGACATTCCTCATGCTGAACACAGGAGGACTAAATGACTAAAACTTATAAATCTATTTAAGAAGCTGTAAGTAAAATGGATTATATCCTTCTAACTTAGCAAGTATAGCTTCATCACGCAAAATAAAAAATACATGTAAAGGCGTCTTTCCTTATGTGACTGGTAGTTTTTCAAAGATCAAAGACAACTGAATTTAATCTTTAAATTCTATTCAAGGTATTTTGCTATTAAAACAGTGATAGAAAGATAATTTTATATGATTACATATTAATGGTAAAATTGTTTTCCTGGCCTGCACTTCAGCTAAACCACTGATTATGTTGCTTTAATTATATTTATTATTAGTTTTATATTCTGCAGATTATAAGCTGAACAATTTTTTAAAATGTGACATCTAATGTTAATCATTATACTTATATTTTTAATATAGTTCACAAGAAATGTAAATTAAATTAAGTAGTAAAAATTGATTTTAGAAATCATTATATACTTCCCCAAAAGTTACTTCTCTTAGTTATTCATAAGTATTTTATTAGAATTAAAATGTCAAAAATACAAATTAAAATACATTTTATTAAATATCTCATCTACATTTATAAAATAATACAAATACAATAAAAGCTCTGCCATGCCAGGCTTTATTGCCTGCGTGGTCACCACTATCGGTGACATTGTTCATGCATGATATGTGTAGCCCAGACTGACTACATACATATTTGGGAGTCATATAGATAGTCTAAAATTGCAGTAATTCCTCATCGACTGGACCTGTTGTGAATCCCATATTAATTTACAAAGACCTCCAGAACCATATTTTGGAAAACCAGGAGTAGCGAGAAAATGGACATTCACTGTAACAGGGAATGATTTTATAATGCAAGAATCTATCCCAGTCTTAATACGAGAGAGAAAATCGTACGAGTTGATCTCTGCCCTCTCAAAATATTTTCTCTTTCTATAGAAGCCTCTGTGTAGCTAACAGCATGACCCACAAAACTTCATGCTCTTTGGAAGTGGTCTGTTTGCAGACTGGAGATGTAGAAATGATAGAAGGTTTAGAATACTGGATTTCAAGTGACAGAGGCCCATGATTCCAACTGACAAAGACCCATCATGGTTTCTTAAGGTTTTTTTTTCTTTCAGTATTTTGATATGTGAAACCTCTAAAGGAAGACTCCCAGGGAGGTCAAAGAATTCTTGTCCAAGTACATAAAGCTCAGTGGCTTCTCTTAGAGATCTTAGTGGGCAATCATGACTTCGCAAATCTTGCTCCATGCATCAGCAATCATTGGAAACAACCCCCCTGTCATAAGATGAGTGATTACGTCAGAGTCATAGTATTTCACCATAGATAGGCTTCTCCTCCTCCCGCCCACTGTCACAGGGAACCAGAGATTGTTAATGGCAAGTGACATTCATCCTCAGGTTCAGACGCCTAGTTATTTATAGTCACTTTTTCTTTTGTTAGAAGATTTAATAGGGTCTCAATTCAGTGTGTGGTAACACTGCGTGTTTGGACAGTGCCAGGATTTGTTGGTTCCTAGAGCAGAGAGGAAAGATACTGACTGTCACACACCAAAAATTAAACGACAAAAGGAAAAAATGCCCAGCTTTACAGCCTGCAAATGGCACTCCATACCTCTCCTCCTTTTCCACGAGTCCCTGGAGTCACTTTGAAGGTCACCTGTCATTGAAGGCAGAATTTTGGGCTGATGCAATGAGAACAAAGCACTGTTCCTAAGTTTAAGTTTCCAGTGGTCTCTCAGAAAAGACTTTTAACAATGGAAGGCAACGAGATCCCAAGACCTTCCATACCCTGCCTAAAGTCAAGCCGTGGTCCCCTTGCCATGATCTAACCCCCAGAGTTTCTTCAGAGGCAGTTCCAAATGAGTCACAGCTATATGTTCAAATCCCCAAGAACGGGAATCCTAACCGAATTTTCCTGAAGGTCCAGGATATCTGTATGCCAAATATTTCAGTTTGTTTCTTTATGTTATGACCAAGAATTTCCAAAATCACCACTCTTCTATGGCAGGACTACCTCTTCTTTAACAATAGTGCAAAAGACCTGCCATCTACAAGGACAGCATGTCACCAAAAGTTATGGATGTTTAAAGATCTTATTTTTTAATGTTTTATTTATTTATTGAATTTGAGAGAGTATGTGTGAGAGAAAGATGCAGAGAGAGAGAGAGAGAGAATGGGAACGCCGAGGCTTCCAGCCGTTGCAAACAAACTCCAGATACATGTGGCACCTTGTGCATCTGGCTTTATGTGGGTCCTGGGGAATTGAACTTGGGTCCTTCTGCTTTGTGGGCAAATGCCTTAACCACTAAGCCATCTCTCCAGCCTGCCATGGATGTTTAAACTCAGCATCAGATCTATAAAGCCATGTCTTTTGCCTTTTGTACCTTCTATAGAAACTCAGGTCTATAAGTTGTACCTGCTACAATGAACCTCACTTCTTTTGATTTTATTTATTTTTAAAAATTTTTATTTCTTTGGGGTTTTTTTGAGTTAGGGTCTCATTCTATCTAGCCCAGGCTGATTCACTATGTTATCTCAGGGTGGCCTGAACTCACAACTATCCTCCTACCTAGGCTTCCTGAGTGCTGGGATTAAAGGGGTGCACCACCACACCCAACGCAAAGAAAGAGGGAGAATGGGCATGCCAGGGCCTCTAGCTATTGCAAACAAAGAACATAAAAAATAGAAAAAAAATATGACAGATACTGATAATCACACTAAATATAAATGTTATAAACATCCAAATTAAATGCAAAGATCCAATGGAACAAAATATGAAATTCAGTTGTGTTCTATCTGTAGAGAAAGCACTGAAAATATAAAGACATGGATTGGGGGGACCTAGAGAGGGGCTCATTTGGTAAAATGTTTTTGATACAAGTATGAGAACCTGAGTTCAGATCCCCAGAAACCCATGTAAATCTGGGCATTGTGGTAGATGCCTGTAATCCCAGCGCTGGAGAGACATGGTTAGCCTTTGGGCTTGCTGGCTCACTAGTCTAGCTGAATCAGTGGATTCTAGGTTCAGTGAGAGACCCTTTCTCAAAAAATAAGGTGGAGCACGACTGAGGAAGATACCTGGTGTTGACTTCTGGCCTCTACATGCACACACACATACAAACATAAGAAAACCAGACCCCAGGGCTGGAGAGATGGCTTAGTGGTTAAAAGCACTTGCTTACAAAACCTGACAGCTTGGGTTCAGTTCTCCAGTACCCACGTAAAGCCAGATGCGCTAAATGGTGCAAGTGTCTGGAGTTTGTTTGCTGTGGCAAGAGGCCCTGGTGTGGCCATTCTCTCTCTATCTGCCTCTTTCTCTCTGTCTCTCTCTCTC
>PVHP010009752.1:0-49614 GCA_004024765.1 Zapus hudsonius | reverse complement strand
ACTGGTTTTTTGTGGTCATAGATGTGAACTGCGTCTAGTCACTGGATTAGAAAGGTTTCAACTTTCACATCATTCCCTAGTCATTCGAAACATCCTCTGACTAAAGTCATGTCCAAGAAGCCCAGGGGAAGGCACTTGGGGCAGGAAGAGAGGGGGCGGGGAGGCAGGGAGATCCCTCCAGAAGCCCTGTCCACACTGTTCTCAGGATGACTCATGAAGATGGCTGGTCTGGTCTACATTCACCATCGCTTGACAGCCGTCTTGAGTCTGAGGTGATGGATGTCTCCAGGGAAACACACAAAGGAGACAGACATGTTGGGTATGGTGGCACACACCTATAATCCAAACTCTGGGAGGCTAGGCAGGAGGATCATGCAGTCCAGGCCAGCCTGGGCTACATGGTGAGATTCTATATCAAAATAACAATACCAAAAATATATAAACATGAGAGAAAAAAACCAACCTTTTACTCATTTCATAATCCTCACCTAGTGCCGGCCTCTACAAAACTGTGACTGTCCACAGCCAGAGACTTGAGTGGAGGGTATCTGGGAACTGTTCCCAAACACCCCTTTGAGATGGGGAAAACAATCCTTTCTGAGTGATGCCCACTACAGAGATAACACAGAATCTTTGAAAAGACCAGCCTCAGGTCACCCACCACCCACGCTGGTCACTTCCTTCCTATATAGGCCTCTGGGTGATTTGATCCAGGTGTCCTCCATAAACTTAATGTGTTCTGAATGCTTGATCCCAAGCTGATGGCAGTTTTGGAACCAGAACCTTATTGGAGCTGTGTTGCTGGGAGCGGGCTTATAGCCAGCTTCCCCTTGCCAGTGTTTGGCACACCTTCCTGCCGCTGTTTGCAGTGCAGTGGCGGAGGTGATGTCCACCCTCTGCTCATGCCATCATTTTCCCTGCCATCATGGAGCTTCCCCTCCACAAGCTGCTTTTGGTTGGGTTCTTTTCTGCGCAGCAAATAGTCTCCATTTTTTCATTTGTGAAATGAGAAGATTATGCTGTACCTGTAGCTCTCCACACTTCAAGAACCATAGGCCTCTTAAGAAAGCTTTGTGTGCTCAACATTATATATAAAGTACATGAAACATTGCTAGAGAGATGGCTCGGCAGGTAAAAGAACTTCCTCAGCATGAGGGCCTGAGGAGACCAGAAAGACTGCTGGGGTTTGATCCACAGAACCCACATAAATGCTGGGTGTGCAGCCCCCCACCCCATAAGGGAGAAGGCCCAAGAATCACTGGAACACACACATAGACTCCAGCTCAAGTAAGAACAGGCATAAAGAAGGGCTGGGGAGATGGTCCAGAAGCTAAAGGCTAAAGGCACTTGCTTGCAAAGCCTGCTGGTCTGGGTCTGTTTCCCCAGATGCAAAAAGTGGTGCGTGTGTGTATCTGGAGTTCATTTGCAGCGGCAAGAGGCCCAGAGCTTGCCCAATCTCTCCTCCTCACCCTTTCTCTCCTCACAAATAAATTTTTAAAAATTTTAAAAAGAAAGAAAGCAAAAAATGAGCAGAAGAGCAATGAAGCCAGACATGACGTTCTGCTCCGGCCACCATGGACAGTGCACCCTGCTGCAAGTGAGCACGTGGGATGCTAGGAGCACACACACACACACACACACACACACACACACACACACACACACACACACACACACCAGATGCTGAGATTTAATCATTTGAAATCCAACTCAGTCTCTTCCCCCTCTATTCCTATCAACTGCCATTGATTCCCAGAGTCCTAAGGACCACGGTTTGAAAACCACTGACTCAGATGCCCCCTGAGTTCTGACAGCTTTGACATTCCCCAGTGAACTTCCCAAATGCTCCTCTGTGACTCCTGCTGCTTCACGCTGAACGACACATCACAAAAAACTGCATCAAGTAAGTAAGCTTGATGGCACATTCCTTTAACCCTAGCACTCGGGAGACAGAGGTAGGAGGATCACTACTGTTCCAGGCCAGCCTGGAACTAGAGTGAGTTCCTGGTCAGCCTTGGTTACCGTGAGACCCTAACTAGAAAGAAAGAAAGAGTGGGGGGAGAAATTAAAAATCAAGCAACAGTACTAAAATGAGACTCATATGGGCGAATAGCTCAGAGGGTCAAGTCCTGGTTGCATAAGCAAGAGGACCTGGACTGGGTTCTCAGCACCCAGTAACTGCCAGGCATGACCGTGCATGCGTGTACCCCCACATGGGGAAGTGGAAGCAGGGATTCCTGGAATTCCAGCTGAATCAGTTAGCTCTGAGCTCAGTGAGAGACTCTGTCTCTTTTTGTTTTATTACTAAATATGTTTATTTCTTTGTGAGAAGAGAGAGAGTATGGGCACACCAGGGCATCTTGCTGTGATGAACTAACTCCAGACACATGCACCACTTAGTGCATCTGGCTTTATGTGGGTACTGGGGCAAGGAACCACTTTAACCACTGGGATATCTGCCTAGCCCTAGAGAAACCCTGTCTCCAAGAATAAAGTGGAGAGCGATTGTATGCATACACACATGTGCTCACACACATGCATACACGTGTGAAAAAAAACAGAAAATGCAGATGCAGGAAAGAAACAGCTCACAAGGTTCCAAATACCTACAAAGCCCCATTAATTCAAAATACAAGAAACTAGAATGAAAAGCAGTCTCTGTTTTAAATCTGCTTTACAGCTGTCAGTGTGGGGGGGTTGTTATTGTTGTTGTTGTTGTTGTTTTAAGATGAGATTCAGCTTGGTCTGGGAGGATAGAAGGGCTTTGGATTTTGGATGCCTTTCACACTGCAGGACAAATCTGGCCCAGAAACACCTGCTTCCTGGAACCAGAACAAGAAGAGCCTCTGGTCACAGAAGCAATGCCTCCTGGCTGAGCTGCTGCATGGGACCAGAAACACTGCAAGGGCTGTGAATATTTGCTTCTAGCGTGGTCTTTTCCAAAGTGTATATTGTCACGAAGAAAGTTGACAGTTGAGGTACGTGACTTTATGCACTTTTAAAAATATTTTATTTATTTATTTGCAAGGAGAGAAATGAATGCACCAGATGAATGCGCTACTTTGTGCACCTGGCTTTTTGTGGGTTCTAGGGAATTGAACCTGGGTTATCAGGCTTTGCAGGCAAGCGCCTTAACCACCGAGCCATCTCTCCAGTACTGTCTTGTGGTCTGTTAGAGGTCATGTAGAGTGCCAAGTGCTTTCCACAACCAGCAAGGTGGAGGCATGTGTCCTTCCCTCACGTAAGGAAGCAGAAGAAAGCTGGTTCCAAAGCCCTCATGCTGTAAGTGACAGAGTGAGGATTCAACCCCAGCTGTGGAGACCCTCAAGCTCACAGCAATCAGGCACACTGGTAGGCAGAAATAAACATCAGAGGTCTGAATGTAGGAGATGATGGTCCCACAAAGAGACACTGTGGGATAGGCAGACCTGAGTCAAGGTGGCAGAAGCTGGTCATGCACAGTTGATAGACATGAACACAGGACAACAGAGCAGAGCTGGAAGACAAAAAGGACCGAGAAGTTCAGGCTCAGACAGTCACGGAAAACTAAACCATCTGTCCAAACAGATTAAGTTTCTGCCTGTGTGACCTACGACAGGCCTTCAAAAACTGCAAGAGTAGTAATTGTCAGACTTGGACCAACTGTTTAGAAAGGTTGGGTCTCAACTAAAAGCCAGATGTAGAGTGAAAGTCAAAAGGGGGTGTGGGTCCCAGAGATGGACAGCAGGGACAAGCTGTAAAGCTCTGATTGCCTTGATGGACCGGGCCAGCACGGGTTTCAAGCCTTGGTCCCTGCCCAGCCTGCAGGATGATGACTCAGGGGAAGGTTTAGGTCTTGCACACCACAGCTCGCTCTGGGGGACTGATTCATTTAGCACCCAGAGGAAACCAGGGTGAGAGAGAAAGGCTAAAGGGAAGGTGGGAGCATCTTGGACAGGAAAAACTTTTTTGGTTTTGGTTTTGTTTATTCATGGTAGGGTTTCCCTCTAGCCAAGGCTGACCTGGAATTCACTCTGTAGTCTCAGGGTGGCCTCGAACTCATGGCGATCCTCCTACCTCTGCTTCCTGAGTGCTGGGATTAAAGGTGTGCTCCATCACACCTGGTCCCAGAAACAACTTTGGCTACCCATAGCCTACATGTGTGGGGGCTTTCTGCAGACAGTCTCAGGCCACTGCACACACTATCCCTGGGAACCACAGAGAGCAAGGCCCTTCCCCTCAGTGCCCCTCCCCCAGGAGTCTGCAGCTGTCTTTGAGATGTTATTCATTTAGCTCCTCATACATAGGGCGTCTGCCTCCACCCAGGTCCGACCCCTGTGCCAGAGGCAGAGACTGTAGTAATTCTTGTGACTCCCGATCAAAGAGAGACCACAGATACTTATGGGATAGCAGATCTTTACACGAAGACAAAACCCCAAATTCTCCTCAGGAAAGGAATGATCCAAGCCAATAGCTGGAGAAGTGGAAAGAATTGAAATAATCCTGAAATGCAGGGTGAGGGGTAGAACCTGCAGCTTTTACTTGTTTATGCCTTCTATGCTTGCTTTTGTGTGTGTGTTCACATGCCTGTGAGCACATGTGTGCAGGTGCATGTGCACACTGAGACCAGAGGCTGACATTGCATGTCTTTCGGTTGCTCTCCACTTGATTTTTCTGAGGCAGATTCTCTCACTTGAATCCAGAGTTGCCTGTCACCTTGCCAGCTTGCCTGAGGATCCCATCTCTACATCCCAAGTACTGAGATTACAGTCACACCCACATTTACATGGGTGCTGGGAATCCAAACTAGAGGATTTATCCACTAAGTCATCTTCCCAGTGCAGAACCTGTGGCTTCTGAAACTGAAGAGTGTAAACCAGGAGGAGGAAAGCCAGGAGGCAAGAGATTGCCACGAACCAAGTTTGGGAAATGGAGGCTGGAGACAAGTTGTTTGGTTTGGTTTGGTTTCAGTTTTGTTGACAACCTCCATATAGACAATATACCATGATTATAATCCCCTCCTACCACCTTCCCTTTTCCCCTCCTAAGACCCCCTCCACCAAATCCCTTCTTTCTGACTAGTCTCTCTTCTATCTTGATGGTATCATTTTCCCCTCCTCATATGCAGGTCTTGGCATCAGCCACTGTGAGACCGTGTACACCCTCAGTGCCTGCACGAAAATACTGCAAAGCAGTCCACACCTTCTTTTGGCTGTGTGTGTTTAATATTTTGTTTATTTGTTTGAGAGACAGATATCATGAGCACCCCAGCGCTTCTTGTGGCTGCAAATGAACTCCAGATGTATGTGTCACTATGCATCTGGTTTGAGGTGGATCCTGGGGAATTGAACATGGGCCAGCAAGCTTTGCATGCAAGCACCTTTAACTGCTGAGTCATTTCTCCAATTACCCCCTTCCTCTATTCCTGTGTTTTAAGAAGTTTCTGAGGTCATTCATAGGCACATTCATAGGCACATGTGAGAAGTGCAGGCTGAGGGTAAGCTATGACTTATTTCTTACTCTTCCAGAAACTTTGAGGTGTGCAGGACCTGAGACACTGTGTCTGGATATACAGGTTGTGCATTGCACAAAGGTAGGTTGAGAATGGAGCTGACGTGTGACATTTACTCTGAAAAAAAGAATGCCTCTTTTGCACCCTGCTTGCAAAGTTAATGAGCCAAGTCTCTGAGCACCCAGAAAGAACATTGTTCGAATTTGCTGAAAAGTCCTATGGCTTCAGCAGCGGTCCCGAATCCAACAGCTCCACAGTCCTTATCTACAACTCTGAAATTCAGAAATCCTTGAAACCCAAGTGGGTTTTTTTCCACAAATTTTCGACAAGCTCACTTGACAGTAAAACCTGACCTCAGCTAAAGCAGGAGACTAATTATAGACTCTGTTTGTCCTACTTAGTGTGAATCTCCATGTGTTTCCTGCAGAAATGTTCACATCTCTATGGAAGAACACCCTCGTTCTCTGCCGGGTTGTTGGCTATGCATGCTATTTGCATTGTATTTGGGAAATTCTGCATCAGATCACACCTGCTCCAAGGGCTTCAGGCATGAAATGGGAGCTTGTAGCATGATCACTTTACAGATGGGGAAACTGAGGCTTTTGGTGCAGAATTACAGCCAAGCTTGTCCACGAGGAAGTGAAGGTAGAAACACCACATCCGGTTCCAACCTGCTTTGTAGAGAGAGAGGCTGCTAGGGAAACCACCTGGCTTCTTTCTCAAGCAAGGAATGTTTTCAGATAGGAACACGAGGAGGGGGGAGGCACGGGGGCACAGATTCAAGTCACCTGCTTCTGTGAGTTCTGCCATCCTAAAATGCCAGCCCCATACCTGAGCTGCACCATTCCACACTGGGTCCTGTGTGTGCCTAACATCCAGCCCAAGGACAGGCACCCCATGCTGGAATCGTCCACCAGCTTCGGCCTCACAGAATGAAACTGCAATGAATGAGGTGAGGGATTGTCGGGGATGTATGGACAGAGCTCCAGGTTGTCCTCTGGCCTTCACACATAGGCACACACATGTACACGCACACACAGAGCTTGTCTTGTCTTATAATTAATTTCATTGTAAGAATTCTTTATACATTTTAGATCTTTAGGTCCTGTGTCAGAGATATTTTGCAAGTATTTTCTCTCAGTCTGTGGCTTGGCTTTTCATTTTCTTTACAGTCTTGGTTCACAGCTGAACTGCGATATCTTTCAAAGAAAAATGTTTTTAACTTATCTGAAATTGAATTCATTGGTTTTTGTTTCATGGTTAGGCTGTGTGCACGCGCGCGCGCGCGCGTGTGTGTGTGTGTGTGTGTGTGTGTGTGTGTGTGTGTTTTGAATTTTAAAGAACTATCCCCCAAAAGTCCCCAGGCTATGGTGTTAGTAGGAACCTTTAAGAGATGGTTGAATCATTAAGAGACTGGCCTTGGACTGAGGAGTTGGCTCAGTGGGTAAAGTACTTGCATCATAAGCATGAGGGACCTGAGTTCAGATCCTCACCCCCCATATAAAATGTTGGCTGTGGTGGCATACACTTATAATCCTAGACTAGGAAGGCAGAGACAGAGCAACTTTTCATTTAATTCTTGATATGATTTTCCAGTGCAGATCATTGAGATGCATTTCCGTAGCAGTGGGTGTTAGACATTTCCTGGCACACATGACATTACCTGTGGATTTGAGTGATTTTTTTTCCCAGTACTGAGGACTGAAACTAGGGCCTCATGTATGCTAGACAAATGCTCTGTCTACCATTGAGCTATAATCCAGCCTTTTTCAGATTTGTTATGAGCTCATTCATGGTGAGTCTAATAGCCTTTACTATAGAACTAATTACATTCCAGATGTAAGGTGTGACCTTTTTCCTGATTCTACTTTTTTCCATGAATATTCAGTGAGGTCTTTGACTCTGGCTAGAGGTAACTCTAGTAATTCCTGGCATTGTGTGACCTCTGGGAATTGTTTTCCTATAGCACCCCAAACGCACTCTCCAAACCTATGAAACTCTTCCTTCGGGTCTGTTATGTACAGGATCATGTCATCTGCAAAAAGGGATAGTTTCATTTCATCCTTTCCAATTTGTATCCCTTTTCTGTTTTTCTCCTATCTTATTGCTTGGGCTAGGACTTCAAGGACTATGTTGAAGAGCAGTGGTGAGAGTGGACACCCCTGTCTTGTTCCCAATTTTAGTGGGAACTCCTTGAGTCTTTCCCCATTGAGTATGATTTGGGCTTTAGAAGATTTGTATATGGCCTTCATTATGTTGAGGTATAAGCCCTCTATGCCCAGCCACTTTGGTATTTTGATCATGAAGTGATGTTGAATTTTGTTGAAGGCCTCCTCTGCATTGATTGAGATGACCATGTGGTTCTTATGGTTAAGTTTATTAATGTGGTGGATTACTTTAATCGACTTCTGTATGTTGAACCATCCCTGCATCACTGGGATGAAGCCTACCTGGTCGAGGATAATGTGTTTGTTATTTGATGTGTTTGTTATTGGATTTGGTTTGCAAGGATTTTATTCAGAATTTTAAATTTTAATTAGGGATATAGGTCTATAATTTTCCTTTCTAGTTGTATCTTTGTCTGGTTTTGATATAGGATGATGCTAGCTTCATAGAAGGAGTTTGGAAGCATTCCCTATTCTCCAATTACATGAAAAAAACGTCAGAAACAGTAGTTTCAGTTTTATGATGGTTTGGTAGAATTGGGCTGAGAATCCATCTGGTCCTGGACTTTTCCTTTGGGGCAGGTTTTTTATTATATCTTCAATATCAGTGGATGTGACAGATTTGTTTAAGAGCTTTATCTGCTCTGGGTTTAGTTTTGGTAGGTGGTAGGTGTCCAGGAATTCATCTATTTCTTCCAGGTTCTCCAATTTTGTGGAGTAGAGGTTTTGGAAATATTATCTGATGATTCTTCCAATTTCATTGGTATCTGTTGTGACCTCTCTCTTTTCATTTCTGATTTTGTTGGTTTAGGCCTTCTCTTTTATTCATTTACTTAGATTGGCCAAGGGTTTGTCCATCTTGCTAATTTTTTCAAAAAACCAGCTCTTCATTTCATCTATTTTTAAATTTTTTTTTCCATTTCATTAATCTCAGCTCTGATCTTAATGATTTCTTTTTGTCTTGAGCTCCTGGGTTGGCTTGTTCTAGTTTTACCAGTGCCTTTAGGTGGGTGGTTAGGTTATTAATTTGAGATCTCTCTGTCTTTGTTATGAAGGCATTTAGTGCTATGAATTTTCCCCTTAGGGCTGCATTCATTGTGTCCCATAAGTTTTGGTATGTTGTGATTTTGTTATCACTTATTTCAAGAAAATTTTCAATTTCCTTTTTGATTTCTTGAATGACCCATTCATGGTTTAATAGCATATTGTTCAGTCACTGATAGATGGTGTATTTTGTGTTATCTCTCCCATTGTTAATTTCCAGCTTTAACGCATTGTGGTCCAATATGATGTAGGGGGCTATGTCAATTTTCTTGAATATATTGAAGTGTGTTTTATGCTCTAATATGTGGTCTATTTTGGAGACGATTCCTTGGGCTGCTGAGAAGAATGTATATTCTGTAGACTTGGGATGGAATATTCTGTAGATGTCTGTTAGGTCTAGTTGATCTATGCTGTTGTTAAGATCTGTTTATTTCCCTGCTAATCTTCTGTTTGGATGATCAGTCTAGGAATGGGTGTGGTGTATTAAAGTCTTTCTTACTATGATGGTATTGGAGTTTATTTCCGTTTTGTTTTTGAGTAAGTTGTGCTTTATGAAATGTGCACCTATATTTGGTGCATATTTATGATAGTGATATCCTCTTGTTGGATTGTTCCCTTGATGAGTAAGAGATTCTTCATTGTCCTTTTTAATTGATTTTGGTTTAAAGTCTATTTTGTCAGATATTAATGTAGCCATTCCCACTTGCTTTTTATTTCCATTTGCTTAAAAGATCATTTTCCATCCTGAGGTGATTTCTGTCTTTAGAGGTCAGGTGCATTTCTTGAAGGCAGCAGATGGAAGGATCCAATTTTATGATCCACCTTGTTATCCTGTGTCTTTTTATGGGGGAGTTAAGTCCGTTAATATTCAAAGTTATAACTGTGAGATTTGCTTTAAGCCCTGCCACAGTGAAGGGTTTATGGGGTTTGATGCCTCATACGTTATTATGAGGACACTAATTTTGGTTATTGAGCTTGTCCTCTGTTGGGCTCTTGAGGTTGGTTGTTCAACTCTTCTATGTGGAATATCTCCTGCAGTGTCCTCTGTAAGTTTGCCTTTGAGTTCATATAATTGTAGAACTGGCTTTTATCATGGAACATTTTCCTTTCTCTATCTATTATGAGGGATACTTTTGCCAGGTACAGTAGTTTGGATTGGAAGCCATAAGTTTTTAGGCCTTGAAGAGCATTATTCAAGGCCCTTCTAGTCTTCATGGTTTCCAATGAGAAGTCTGAGCTAACTCTGATGGGGTTGCCTTTATATGCAATAAGTTGTTTCTCTCTTGCTGCTTTTAGCACTCTCTTTTTGCTTTCTGTGTTTAGCATGTTAACTGATATGTCTTGGAGAATTCCTTCTTTCGTTCTGTCTGTTTGGAGTTCTGTGGGCCTATTGTATCCAGACCAGCCTCTCTCTTGCAAGAATGGGAAATTTTTCTTCAATAATTTTATTGAATTCTGTATACCTTTGGCCTGGATTTCTTCCCCCTGTCATATCTGCATTATCCTGATGCTTGGTCTCTTTAGGATAGCCCACAGTTCCCTCATATTTTGTTTACATGATTTTTTTAAATTTATCAAAGTTTAGGATTCCCTATTTATTTCTCTCTCTTGTCTTTGAGGTCTGATATTCTGTCTCCAGTTATTAACTCTGGGATTGAGAAATTCTAAAGAGGGTTTTAATAGCTCTGTTTGATTTTTATTTTCTATTATATTTTTCTTCATGGTCTCCATCTCTTTGTTCAGTTCCAGTTTCTGGTCTAGCTTTGTTTTTCCCAATGTTTCCTGGAATTCATTCTTGCATTTGGTTATGTCCTCATTGAACTTAATCAGCTGGTTATTGAACTCTTTTTGCTGTTGGCTTACCCTCAATTTGCTTATTGCTCTTTTGAAGTCATTCTGATTTTCCTCAATTAAGTTAAGTCTGATGGTGAAGCTCGTGTTGTTGAATTCTACTTCATTTATGTGTTTTTGACTGTTTCCAGCTCAGCCAATATCTTGGTCAGAGCCTCATTGCAGTTATGTCCTGAGGTTATTTTACTCTCATGGGATTGCAAGTCTGTTGTCTCTCCTACATTCTCAGTGGCAACTTCCATTGTGGGACTAGGGGGACTTGTTGGGGGACTCTCAGCTTGTTGTGTTATGTTTCTGGATAAAGGTCTAATTTTCTTAATTAGGGAGCAAATATAAGCTGCATTCCCATGTGGAAGCCTCTCTGCCCTAAGCTAGCTGGGTCCCCAGGTGGAAGACTTCCTACCCTCAAAGGTGGCTTTCTGGCCCCCAGCAAGCTGCATTCCTGGGTGGAAGCCTCCATGCCCTCAGCATCTCTGGGTCCACAGGTGAAAGAATTCCTCCCCTCAGAGAGCTGGCCTCCCTGCACCCCTGGTCTTGTTTTGAGTCTGAGTCTCTGTAGTAATTCTGGAGCTTGCATGACTCCATTGATTCCCAGTTCTCTACTCACCTGTGGAACTGGGATTACAGGTGTGTCTGGTCATACCCAGCTGTTTTATGTGTGATTTGGAGATTTGAACTCTGGTGGTCTCAGCACCCCCTCAGACCCTCATGTTTGTGCAAAAGTGCATTTAACAGCTGAGTCATCTCTCCAGCCCCCAAATTACTTTTTTATTGTTCAACTTTTATTTTTAAAAAGGTGATGATTTTAAAACGGCTGGAGATGGCTCAGTGTTTAAGGTGCTGGCCTGTAAAACCTGATAACCTGAGTTCAATTCCCCAGTACCCACATAAAGCCAGATGCACAAAGAGTCACATGCATCTGGAGTTCGTTTGCAGCAGCTGTAGGCCCTGGTATATCTATTCTTTCTTTCTGTCTCTCTTCTATCTGTCTCTGCTTGAAAATAAATAAATAAAATTTTAAAATAAAATAAAAAGGTGATGAGAGATGAATCAATGAAACAAGATATCCTCTAACTACCTCTACCCACCCCTGCCTGCCTCTATCACCTCTGCCCAACTTCATTTTCTGTACAAAGGTGATGAATGAAACAAGATACCCACCTCTACCCAACTCTGCCCACCTTCATTTTCTGTACCAGATTTTTCTAGTTTTGATACTGTAGGAGAGAGCAAACAGTTTCAGTGAGCCCAAAAGGAAATAAATTTAATTGTATTTTTAAAAATTTATTTCATTTATTGATGATTTTATTTTTGTGGGGCAGGGTCTCACTCTAGCCCAGGTCAACCAGAAACTCACTCTGTTGTCCAAGGTGGCCTTGAACTTATGGTGATCCTCCTACCTCCTAATGCTAGGACTAAAGGCACATACCTCATGCCCAGTGACAACTCTTATACATGTATATAACATATATTTGATCATATATACCTCCCATTAACATCTTGTGTTCCTCACCTCTTCCTGTTGAGCCCTTTCTTCCCAACTAGTTAAAAATTATTTTTAACAGAGCTGGGGAGATAGCTCAGTCATTAAGAACACTTGCTGCTTCAGCATGAAGGGCCTAGGAGGGCCCAAGACTGTACAAGACTGAACCCACATAAAAAGTTGGACATGGCTATGCATGTCTCTATTCCCAGTCCATGGAGAGCAGAGACCTGAGACTTACTGGGGCTCACTGGCCAAGAAATGCTAGCTCTGAGAGAAGGGAGAGACCCCATTTCAATAAAATACTCAGTTGAGCACCAGAGAAGGGCACCCAAAGTTCTCCTCTGGCCTCTGCCTTCACATGCATGTCACATGCATCTGTGCACACACATGCATACACATGCTACACACAGAGAAAACTGATAGAGGAACACATCCGATGTTGACCTCTGGCCTTCACACACAAGCACACACATGTACACCCACATGTGAGCATACATAGACATACACCATTCACACATACAAAATAAAAAATTATTATTAATAGGTTTTTCCAAATATTTTCCTAATTCTTCAGATATTACATAGTGTCAATATGATCATTATGACACAAAATCCTTTGATTTCCTTTTAGAGGATGGTCCTTTAAGATTTAGTCAGCAGAACAAAGAATATGAACAATTCACAGCTCTCATTGCAGCGTTTCCTGATTGTCTCCAGAAAGCTGAAACTCATTTCTATTGCCCCTGGGAATAGGAAGACATATTTCTCCTGATTGCCGGCATTGGACTTCACCACTTTAATTTACCTTCTTTCATCAAAACCGTGAGTAATGGTGCCTAGAAAATGGTTCCATTTATTTTTCTCTTTTTATATTACAAAGGAAAATTGAGCATTTTCCCATTAGATAATTAAATGCCTGCATTTCCTTCTGTACAAACTGTTCATCAACCTTGGTGATGTATCAAGTAGAATTAAGTTGTTTAGATTGTAGGACCTCATTGCAGTTTGTAGGATCATAAATTGTTACCTGTTGTTTTTGCATACCTTAATACTCTTTTAGTTTACACATGATATTCATTTATAAATGTGTAAGCAAGTCAGTGTTTTTTCTTTACTCAAAGGATTTTGATTTAAACGGAATTGCCATTTGTATTTGCCTGTTTGTATGTGTTATCTGTATGCATGTCATGTTCATGTGTATATGGGTATACATGTGTGTGCATGTGGGAACCAGAGGTTGGTGTTGGGTGTCTTCCTCCATCATTCTTCCTCCTTATTTTTTTTCCTCCTTATTTTTTGAGACAGGTTCTTTCCTTGAACCCAGGACTCACCTAGTGCTGGGGACACAGGCATGTGTCACCATGTCCAGCTTTACATGGTGCCAGGAGTCTAAGCTCAAGTCTTTATCCACTGAGCCACCTCCCCAGTCCCTTATTTGTGGTTTTTTTTACCACTTGCAAATACAGTTTGAATTGTTGCTGTGGCTTGCTGCCTCTCTTTCTTTGCATAACTGAAGTAAGAAATGTCACTATCTGGGTCTCCCCTCCTTCTGCACATGCTCACTATGTCACCACCCGCTTCTTCAAGTCTAGTGCTGTGCCTATGCTGTAGTTACCCTTGCATTGCTGCGACAAAACTCTTGACCCAAACCAGCTGATGGGAGGAAATGGTTTATGTTGGCTGACAGTCTGGAGGGAAATTTCATCATGGCAGAGAAAGGATGGTGGAGTGGCTGAACATCACTTCTTGCCACTGCAAGTGGAAGGTAACAGCAAGAGTGAGCTGAGCTCTGGCAAGGGGGAGCTGGCTATAATACCCCAAAGCCCACTCCCAATAACACTCTTCCTCCAGCAAGGCTCCACCTCCCAAAGTGCCACCAGCTGGGGACCAAGCATTGAAAACACATGAGTTTATGGGGAACAACTGATTCAAACCACCACAGCCCAGCACACAGATTTGCTCATTTACAGCAGTTACTGAGAGCCTACTATGAACTCTATGGAGACCAGATGTGCAGATTAACACAGTAATCCAAAACTCTTTAGCAATCAGGTTGGTAGTTTGAGCTTCTCATATTTTAATGTTTGATTTGTAAACATTTATGCTTCCTTGCTAACCATGCCTCTGAGAATGTACCAGAAATTTTCCCTTTCATTTACTTTATTTATTTATTTTAGCTTTAGCTGTTTTTTTGTTTGTTTTGTTTTTTGTTGTTGTTTTGTGTGTGTGTATAATGCTACATTTAGGAAAGAAAGCTGGCTTTCAGTAAGTCAGGGAACTGAACCTGTGTGTGTGTGGTGTGTGCATATGTATTTGCCTGTGTGGCACCCCATCTCCAGTGGCCAGAGGAAACACTAGGTACCCCACTCCATTGCTTTTTGGCCCATTCCTACTTGAGCCAGAATCTCTTACTGATTGCAGACTTGGCCGGGTTTTCACAAGCTCTGGAAATTCTCATTTCTGTTCCCCAATGGGACTGGGGTTAGAGACATGCCTGGTGGCCATGCCCATCTTTTTCTGTGGGTGCGAGGATGGAGCTTGAACCATCTCTCAGGCTTCCTTAGGCCCTAATGCTTGCATAAGAAATGCTCCTAACTACTGAGCCATCTTTCCAGCCCACAAATTTCCCCACAAAGGAGCTTCCATCTGATTCAAGCCAGCATCGCCAAGCCCTCTCTCCCCATCCACACACACCATGAAAGTTCTTGCAGCTGTGGGATCCTAGGTTGACAAATTGTTCCAGTACATTCTTATTCTAAAAGAAAGGTTGAACGGTTAACTAGTTTGGCATGGTGGCGCATACCTTTAATCCCAGCACTCAGGAGGCAGAAGTAGGAAGATCCCTGTGAGTTCAAGGCTAGCCTGAGATTACATAGGGACTTCCAGGTCAGCCTGGGCTAGACACCCTACCTTGAAAGACCAAAAGACCAGGAAGCTGAGATAGGAGAATCACCATGAGTCCAAGGCCAACATGGCTATAAATTGAGTTCCATGTGAGCATAGGCTAGAGTGAGACACTGCTTCAAAAAAAAAAAAAAAAAAAAAGGTTAACTTGGCTTGGGTTAAAGGTCAAGGTCAGCCTGACCAGCCCTGCAGGAATACTGACAATCTTACTTTTCTTGGTTCTGTGTACATCTTTCTCAAAGCTGTTCCATTCTTTTCTCTATCATTTAAACATTTGTTCTTGTCCCTGTTTCCTTTCTTCTCAAATCCTTACAGCATTAATTACAAGCCATCTTTCTTTGACTCCTGCCCCTCCATGGACCTTCATCTTTCTCTCCAGTGACTGAATTGGGGTTGCCATTGAGCCAGGAATGTGGATCTTCAGTGATTTCCGATAGCCCTGGCCTTCTCCCAGAGCCTGGCAGTGGGGCTTTGCTTGTGCCTGCCAGCACTCCAGATCTGTCTTTGTCTTGCACTCCAAGGCCTGCTTTGTGACTCATTCAGGCTGCCGTACAGGCCAGGGGCACCTTCCGCCTTATTGAGTGCCCTTTGTGCTGAGATAACTCTGCGAGGGCTGCCAGACACGAGGTTGAAAGGAATTTCTAGTCAGAAGTGTGTCTGAGAAAGGAGTTTTGCTTTGGTCTTTGGTAGCCATGAAGCCAAGGAGCTCTGAGGCCTTGCCACCCTCTCTGGTCCTGTCACTCAAGACCCCAAGAGCATGCTGGGAGTCCAAGGGCTGCACCAAGTGGCTCCACTCTAGCCACTCTGGTTGCCGTCTGCCTCCCAGGCAGTATTTGTGAGCCTGAGTTCCATCTTTCACACATGCCTCATTTTCTTGTGTTGTGTATGGTGTGCACACAGTGTGTGCGGTGTATGCACGTATGTGCAGGCACACGTCCCAGAGGCCACAGGAAGACGTAGGGTGACCTCTCTGGCTCTGTTGCTCTTCCTAACAGTCTCCTGCTGAACCTCGAGCTAGCCACAGCCATGCCCGTCTCCACCCCATTCAGCCCCGGGGTTACAGGAGTATGTGACCATGCTTGACATTTTACCTGGGTGCTGGGGATCAAACTTGGGTTCTCCTGCTTGTGAGGTAAACACTGTTGCTCACCTCAACCCCTGCACTTCCCCTTTTAACACTTGTGTCTTCATCTTTTGCACCAACCCATATTGTATCCTTGACGCTTCCTTACGGCTCTCTGGAAATCTGGGCAAAATTGGTTAACTTAGTAAAAAGCTATTTACACTTAGGGATTGTGAAGAAGCCAGGAAAAAAAGTATTTCAGATCTCAAAACTACACATATGGTCTTCTTTTTATTTATTAACAGCTTTTTTATATTTTCAATATTATTCCTGAAAGCAGCTGTTTCTCTGAGTTCTCTTTCACACCTGCCTGTCACGTCGGATTTGTTAATTTACAAATCTGAGTTGGAAGTGATAAAGGAAGAGCCCAAGGTGATACCAACTGGGAATTTGACTTTCCTGTCTGAGGGTTACTCATGGGCTTGTGCACACCCACGCAGGACCACGGAGAAGCTCTGGCCATTCTCCACCCTAAATACTATCTTTGAGATAATGATGCAAACAGCATTTGTCAAACTGATTGTTACGTTTGTGTGGTTTTTTTTCTCTACTAAATTGTAAGGCTAATAGGGAACCTTTTAGAAAAAATTATCATGTGTGTATGAATGTGTGTATGCTGTGTATGTGGTGTGTGTGTATGTATGTGTGTATGTATGTGGTGTGTATATGGTGTGTGTGGTGTGTGTATGTATGTGTGTATGCAGTGTGTGTATGTGTATATGGTGTGTGTATGGTATGTGTGGCTTGTGTGTGTATGTGTGTGTATGTGGTGTATGTGTATGTATGTGTATATGGTGTGTGTGGTTTGTGTGTATGTATGTGTGTATGGTGTGTATGTAGTGTATGTGTGTGTGTTTGGTGTGTACGTGGTGTGTACAGGGTGTATGTGTATGAGTAGGAGCCAAAGCCTATGTGTGGATGACAAAGGACAACCTGGGGTCGGCCTTCACCTTCACCTTCACCTTGTTTGAGGCAGGATCTCTTGTTGTTTAGCACTGTGGATTCCAGGCGAGCTGGCCCATGAACTTCCTGGGGATTCTCCTGCCTCCACCTTCTACCTCCCCACAAGAGCACTGGGATTGTAGACATGTACTACAGTATCTGGCTTTACATAGGTTCTAGGAAGCTGAACTCAGGTCCTCACATTTACATGGCAAGTGCTTCACCTGCTGAGCTATCTCCCCAGTCCAGAACCAGTTTCTTAATCCACTAGTACACTGAGCATTATATAAATAAATAATGCATACTTTTCTGTGAAAAGCATTGTCTATTTTTACTTCCCAAAGGTCTTAAGAAAGCCTTGAAAGTTTTTATTGGGCTAGGAATGTGACTCAGGAGGTAGAGGGCTTGTCTAGCATGCACAAAGTCCTGAGTCTGATCCCAGCACTGCATAGACTGGGCATAGCGACACATACCTATAATCTCGGCACTTGGAAGGTAGAGGCAGGAGGATTAGAAGTTCAAAGTCATCCTTGGCCACAATAGCAAGTTCAAGGCCAACCTAGGCTGAAGACCCTGACTCAAAAAATGCATAGATAGGGCCAGAGAGATGGCTCAGCAGTTAAAGTACTTGCTTGCAAAGCCTGATGGCCTGGGTTTGATTCCCAGTATAAATGTAAAGCCAGATGCTCAAAGTGACACATGCATCTGGAGTTCATGTGCCGTGGCCAGAGGGCCTGGCATGTCCATATTCTCATTCTCTCTCTCTCTCTCTCCAAACACATAAATAAAATTATTAAATAAATTTTCTCTTATCTTGGCATTGGAGACAATGCCACATACGCTTGACTTTTAAAGGGCCAGCGAGGAGGACAGCGCTGCTTCCCCAGATGGAAAAGGTTCTGATGTTTACTGTGGATGACACAGAGGATACAGTTCCAGTAGACACGTGGCTCTTTAGGTTAGTTAAATTGCAAAATAGCACAACTTGACACCCTTTTATCAGGGAAATGACAGGAGCAGAGAATATCCACACCAAATAGACGTGGGTGGTGTGGGCTCCTGTTACCATCTTCACAGTCAGTCTACAGCAAACGCAGCCCAATGCCAGGAGAAGCAGTGCATGGCACAGAGCCGACTTCCTGTTGGGCCCAAGGGGCCTCAGGTCCAGACCACCTCATCTACTGGGGATCTTGAAGGACCTTGGAGACACTTTCAGCTGTGGACCATTGGGTGGAATCTAAGTAAATGCCATTGGGCTAGCTTATCCACCCATCCATTCATTCATTCTACAGGAGCACGTTAAAAAAATAAAACCTTTTCATTGACAAATTTCATATATGTATTAATATATTTTGATCGCAATCCCTCCTCCAATTACCTTCTCTTCTCCATTCTCCTCACACCCCTTCCACTGAACCCCTTCTTCTCCCAACTAGCTCCTCTTCTACTTTGATGTCTTTTCTCCCTCCACCATCCATGATGGAATGTTGGTGAACCCCATATTGTGCAGGTAACGACAGTCACTGTGATTTCATAAATGCAATGGCCTCTTGCTGTCTGGACAATCTTGTCACTCCTTCCTATCCTCTGGCTCTCTCTCCCTCCATGTTCCCTGAACCTTGCTGGAGGGAGAGTATGATGTCGATGTCTCATTTAGAAGTGATCACTCACCAGTCACTTGTTCTCAGCACTCACACGGGTTTGGAGTCTCCTCAGTAGTCATCACCAACTACAAAAGGAAGCTTCTCTTACCAAATATGAGAGCAGCACTCACCTATGGGCATCAGTGGAAATATTTATAAGACGGTTTAATAGGTACAAAAGATCCATTTGTAGTGGCTACTCTACTGGGACTTATGAATTTCCCAGCCATAGACTTTTGATTACCAGGCATGAAGTCCCTCCCCATGGAGCAGGCCTTATAGCCAATCAGAGAGCAGTTGGTTAACCCTGTAACAGCCATGCTGCTATTGCACCTATGGGTGCATCTTTCCTGACTGGTACATGTGTAGCTTGCAGGGTCCACTTCTGGATAAGACCTTTCTTCCCCAGGAGCCTGCATAGCACTTTCCAGCACTGTGCTGGAAAGGAGAGAGGAGGCTTCCAGTCAGTTCCCACCCAGTGTCCTGCAATTGAAGCATTAACATGAATTTTGAAGGTGGCATTCAAACAATGCTACGTGCTAAGAACATAGCTTAGTATCAGGTTTAGATGATGTGTTTCATTGCTGGCATGGGTTACTCCATGACTGACTAGCATTCCTAACCTCCTAATGTGGGAATAAGCCTCTTATAATACACATTGCAGAGAAATGACAATTCTAGGAACGCCCAGTGGTCCTAGCGTTGCTCCACTTCACAGCAACAAACGGAGTCAACAAACGGAGCCCATGAATTTATTATCGGCATACAGCCAGGAATCTCCCAATATTGGGAAAGCCCCCCAAAGCAAGAGAAAGTGCTTAGGGCAAAGAGAAAACAAAAATCCAGAAGGAACAGAGATGATTAAAACAACCACAAAATAAAAGCCAACAAGTAGAGCTGGCGTCTTCTAAGAGGTAAGAGAGTTATCGTTCACATAAAACAAGATATGCCCAGGACACAGAATACACAGAGACTGAAAAAGGCTCTTGGAAATTAAAACTAGCTTAGCCAAAACAAATTCAATTGAATGATAGGGAGATGAAGTTGAAGCAACCTCTTAGAAAGAAGGTTTAGGAACACAAAGACAGCAGAGAGACATGACAGAGCTGGTGAATCTCCCGGGGAGGTTTAATATCCAACTACTAGGGCTTCTGAGAATGTGATAGAGTGAATAGGATATGATCTAAAAATAGTGGAAGTTTTCCCAGAAGTAGAAGAAAGATTCTGTGTTCAACACAATGAATACAAAACACCCACACCAAGAGGTTTGTCATTATAAAATTTCATAACACCGGGAGCAAGCTTCTGGCAAAAGAGAATAGACTAGATAAATAAAACAATGGCTTAATGGGGAAGGCACGTAATAAAAATTCTAATATAATGGGGTGTCTTCTGGTTGAAGATGACATACTGAGCAATTGAAATTACAACCTCTGGTGAGGGGAATCCCATCAGAATAGTAGCAAGGAGGAATTACAGAGATAAAGTCTGAAACTGCAGAAATTGCTTGGGTAGGAAGGAAACAGCCGGGGACTGCTGGGAGGATGGAAAGTGGGTGACCCAGCAATCAGGAGTACAGGTTCTGTCCTGTAGGAGCCCTACAGACTCAGCCAAGGACAGACGTGGGCCACAGAGAGGAGGTTGATGGATCTTGTCAAAAAGCATCAGATATCAGCTTCCCTCATTTGTCTCCAAGCCAGAACCTGAGAAATACCCTCGAAAGACTCAAACTAGGGGCTGGAGAGAGGGCTCAGTGCCTAAGGCGCTGATTTTGATTCCCCAGTGACTATGTAAAGCCAGACACACAGTGGCTCATGCATCTAAAGTCTGTTTGCAGCGTCTGGAGGCCCTATGTACCCATTCTGTCTGTCTCTCTTCTGTCTCTCTCTGCTTGCAAATAAATAAATAATGTATTTTTATCTTAAAAAAAAGAATCAAACTAAGGGGCTAGGGATGGAGCTCAGTTGGGAGAGCACTTGCCTAGCATGAACAAGGCCCTGGGTACATCCCCAGCACCTTATAAATGGGGCAGGCGTGGCAGTCGCCGCCTGTAATCCCAGCCCCAGGAGAGGAGATCAGGTAGAAGAATCAGGTATTCAATGCCAGCCTAGGATATATGTCTCAGAAAAGAATCCAGCTAGGATTTAGGATTAAGTACTCCTCTGGTGGCAACTGAGCGATCCAAGAGGAGAGCAGCTCCTCCATTGTATAAACTTACCCTCCCTGTGTCTTCCCAACCCAGGCTTGCTTTAGTGAAAGATCTCTTGGATGAGAGATGGGAAGAAGGATATAGTCTGCCTCTCATTCAGAAGAGAGGCTAGAAAAGACAGAAAATCGCACCAAGTACCTAAATGACTGAGCCCAGCACCCAAAGATGATAAGTCATCCGAGGAAACGCTGGTGGCCGAGGAGAACGAGCTGGAGGAACAGAGCAAACGACAGGGCGGTCACCTTCGAGTTGCTGGCACAAAGCTCCAGACCAGAAGGAGCTCGTGGGAGGAAAGGGTTTATTTTGCCTTATAGATTCGAGGGGAAGGTCCATGATGGCGGGGAAAATGACAGCATGAGCAGAGGGTGGACATCATCTCCTGCCAACATCAGGGGGACAGCAGCAGCAGAAGAATGTGCCAAACACAGGCCAGGGGAAGCTACTAGAACCCCCATAACCCGCCCCAACAACACACCTCTGACAAGGTTCCAATTCCAAAATTGCCATCAGCTGGGGATTGAGCATTCAGAACACATCCATTTATCATGGACACCTGAACCAAACCTATGTATCTGGGCTTTTAGCTGTGGAGTACAGCATCTGCTGTAAATGGATTTATATACTCGAGGAACATGGAATGGCCTACTTTGAGCCAGGGTGTTCCAAGTATGGCACGGGCAAAGTGGAAAAGGCCCCATCCTTAAAGAAAGCATCTAGGAAGAGCAGCCAGTGCAAGAGGTGGGCGCAGGCTCTGTATGTTGAGGACCTGCAGGCTATGGTACAGCCCAGAAGAGGACAAAGGAGGGGCGATGGCAGATAAGCTCAGACCTTGTAGGACCATTTATGTCATGATGAAGTCTGTACTGTGAGGGAGAGGGACAGCCACTGGAGCCTTGGGGACAAAGAATAAAGTGACTCAACTCTAAACAGATCCCTTTGGCTGTGTTAGAAGGAATCAAGTGGGTACAAAGAGAGAGGAGATGGCCCAGGAGGCTGTCACTAGAATCCTTATCTGAGGGCAGTGGTTTGGTCCGGGGAGTGGGTGGTTAGACACGGTCAGACTGTAGGAATAGTTTGAAGTTAGACCTGATGGGTATAGCTGATAACAGACATATCTGCCATGAGAAGAGAAGCTCAAGATGTCTCCCAACTTTTTGTCCTCAGTGACTGGGAGGAGAGAGAGTTCCTTATGGAGATGGCACAGCCCTGAGAGGAGGGGCATGTGGGGGACTGAGCTGAAGCTTAGGGGTTTGGTTCTGAATAAGTTACACTTATGAAGCCTGTATCGGTGATCTGTTGCTGGAGGACAAAGCTCACTGGCTGCAAAGAGCCACTTGTCTTCTGTTTCTTTGCGTCAGAATCGAGTGCAGTTGAGCTGATCACCTCTGGCTCAAAGTCTCCAGGGAAGTTGCTGCGCGTGGAGCTGCGGTCTCACCTGAAAGCTCAGCTGGGAGGGAGGGGCTCACACCTCGCTTGCTGGCCACATAGGACACCTGGCATATGGGAACTGGGTGGACCAAAATAGCTAGACAGAGTGAGTGTCAGGAAGGAAGGAACAGTCTTTTCATGACCTCAGAAGTGAACTCCATCATTTCTACCATCTTCTTTCTATCAATGAGAAGCGAGTCCACATACCCAGCCTGACGCAGGGAAAAGGGACCATCCACTGCTGGGATTCCCAGAACCTCCTGTGGTAAGGTCTATAGGCAGCTAGAAAAACAATCTGTAATTTGGGGGTAAAGTCACTATCAGAGATATATTGATTACTCAACAATTTTTGAAAGGCTGGAGGAATTAACTCTAGGCTGAGTCCTCAACAAAGTTTCCAAGAACTGGTCTGGCTAGAGACAGGCAGTTACCTCTATTGTTAGTGACACCAGAGAGGCTGTGCCTCTGTCTGGCCCTGCTTTCTAGGATTGGCCACAGTGCCCATGGGTCCCAGTGCTTCCTCCACAAATGAGCTTTAGAATCAAAAGTCTCAAAGAAGTGCAAGCAGTTGAGTGTCAACGCCTACATCCTAGTTACAGGGAGTCAGGAAATATAATTTTTAAAAATGAGGGCTGGATGCCGGATGTGGTGGCTCACGCCTTTAATCCCAGCACTCGGGAGGCAGAGGTAGGAGGATTGCCGTGAGTTCAAGGCCACCCTGAGACTACATAGTGAATTCCAGGTCAACCTGGACTAGAGCGAGACCCTATCTCGAAAAAAATAAATGAGGGCTAGAGAGATGGCTCAGCAGTTAAGGCACTTGCCTGCAAGGCCTACAACCCAGGTTCAATTCCCCAGTGCCCACATAAAGCCAGATGCACAAAGTGGCACATCCATCCAGAATTTGTTTGCAATGGCTTGGGGCCCTGGTTTACCCATTCTGTCTGTCTCTCTTCTCTCTCTCTCTCTCTCTCTCTCTCTCTCTCTCTCTCTCTCTCTCTCTCTCTCTCTCTCCCTCTCCCCCTCTCTCTCTCTCCCTCTCCCTCTCTCTCTCTTTGCATGCAAATCGATCAATCAATAATTTTCAAAAAATGTTTGCTATAAGAAGATACAAATTAATCTCATGAAGAAAAATCAAAATCTGAAGAGTCTTTCAAAGAGATGTTGAAGCATCTGTAAATGACTGCTATCAATCTATACTGACCTCACTCTCCAATGGAGATTGTGTTTGTATTTTTCAGAATGCAGCAAGAGAGCTGTGGCCCATCCAACCCTACCAACCATCTGCAGGCCGATAGCTGAGATCCTGGCAAGAGATGAGCCACCACAGTCATATGGAGGATCCATATGGAACCCCGCAGAGAATGATGGGATGAACAAGGGACCCACAGACACAGCCATTCAATCAACACAGGATAAGCCAGTGAGACAGAAACCAACGATTTTCGACACAAAGACCCCTAAGCTCACAACATTAAAGCAGCCTTAATACTCACCCACCACAACTCAGGGAACTGAGCGAAAGAGGGGGCAGAAAGATTGTGAGAGCTGTGGTGGGCGAGAATATCCAGAGGCAAGACACCCCTGAGTAACAACATACTAGAGCCAGGAGAACCGGGCTGACTTCTAGGCTATCCATGGTCCCCTGCCCCAAGGACTGATCCAGACGGCCCATGGAGGAGGATATCCAGCCGATTGGGGATGGGGAAGAGAGGCATTGGGGAACTGGGGATAACAACTCATCATTTGTCCATTTAAATAATGTAACTCATTATGGACAATAAAAAAATGACTGCTATCAGTTATGTTGTGGGTGCAACTGAGATCATGTAGCCAGAGTTGGAGGTCATAAAAGAAATTAAATTGAGAAGTACAAGACATATGGATAGATGCTGTATCCATGAAAAACTTCAAAGTGCTAACAAGGAAGAAGCAAAGGTGAATGAGCAGGTTATACAAGAAGAGAAATAGGCTGTGAAATTGAAGAAATTAATGAAGAAATTAATGATTAAACAAATAAACCCCCAAAGAAATAGAAAATTGGAAGAAAAAAGACAAGAAATGCAAAAGGTTATTCCAAGAAAAGTGAAATGTAACTACACCATCCTAGAATAGGAAAGAGAAAGTGGCAGGCATGAAATTATTCTTAATTTTTAACATAATTTCTGAACTTAAAGGAAGTTATGTCAAAAGGTCATGTAAATTCCAAGTTAAATGAGCATGGAATGAACCTGATGGATATAGAATTAGGAAGTTTTAGAACCCTCAGAATAGATGAGAAAACTGATAAAACCCTCAACACTTTGTAGGCCCACTGCACCACTAGCTGTTTTAATCACTTGACATGTATTGTTAATTTACACCTCACAGTATGTGAATTAACTACTATTATAATTAGCATTTAAAAATATTTTATTTATTCATTTTCAAGCAGAGAGAGAGAGAGAGAGAGAGAGAGAGAGAGAGAGAGAGAGAGAGAGAGAGAGAGCATGCACCAGGGCCACTACCTTGTGCATCTGGCTTATGTGGGTACTGGGGAATTGAACCCAGGGACTTAGGCACTGGAGGCAAGTGCTTTGACCGCTGAGCCATCTCTCCAGCCCTATAATTAGCATTTTTTCAGATGAAAATACAAGGAGCATATCCATGGATACACAGCTTGCGTGTAGCAGCAATGGGATTTCACTCTAACAGCCTACACTGAATTTTAGAAAGCAGCAAAGAAATGCCTTCAAAGTGCTGAAGGAGAGTGGCTTGTGGTGCAGAATTACCCCAAATAGTGATGAAGTAGTAGGGGAACGCTATCCACATTCACGTGTGTAAAAGCTCCTTACAACAGCTGAGCCAGGCAAAAGCCCATGTTCAGACACGCAAAGCCATACATACATTGGAATCAAATACCCTGCGGGAATCTAAAACCGCTGGGTGGTTAATGTGTACAATTAACACCAAGATTAGACACCATCAGTGGGTACGTGGGCAGGAATGGGAGCAAGACTGTCTCCACATTGTTTACATTTTCATTCCCAAATGCAGCTTGAAATAATCGAAAAGGGATAATTGTCACACTCAAAGAAAAAAAAACAGGAAAATTAGGGGCTGGGGATGACTCAGGGAGTAAAGTGCTGGCCTTCAAGCATGAAGACCTGAGTTTGTATCCCCCAAAGCCACATAAAATGTCAGGCATGGTGGCGATGTGCCTGTAATCCCAAGGCTGGGGAGGTGGAGACAGGCAGATCCCTGGGGCTCACTGGCTAGCTTGTCTAGCCTAACTGGTGAGCTCTGGGTTCACTGAGAGACCCTGTCTCAAAAACTGAGGTGGAGAGCAACTGAAGAAGGCCCCATGTCAACCTCCGGACTCCATATGCACACATGTGCACCTGCAGCTGTACCTGCACACAGTGTGCACACACACATATGAACATGTGCACAGACGCACACACTCGCACACATGCACATACACACACATGCACACACATGTATGTACATGCCCCCCCACGCAAAACAAGGGAACAGTTTGATCTAACTGCTCTACAGTCAGCCTCAGCGCCTGCTATGTACCATCTTCTCTCTGTTCCCAAAGACAGATCTTCCGGTTTGGAGCTAATCTATATTCTTCCAATTTCTTTGCCAACTGTTGGTGTGAGCTGGGGAGGGGCTGCAGGTGGGATCTTCTCCAGTCAGTGCCTGGGAGACCCAGCCCAACACAGCAGGCCACCGAGCAGAGATGCTGAGAAAGGCCCTGCTGTGTGGTGTGCTTGGCTTCAGGGCAGGACCAGAACCCTGCTCTGGCCTCAAGGCTCCCCAGATCGATCAGGGACCCTGGGGAAAGTGCCCTGAATAGACATCAGGACTATCCAGGCAGGTCCCAGATCCCACAGCTGTGGCCTCTCTCCCCAAATGGAGAGCTGAACTTTGAGCTTGAACAAAGAGGATCCTGAGCTGCAGAGGCAAGAGCCAAGGTGAGGTGAGCGAGAGGGAGCTGGGTTTCTGTGCTGGGCAAACACAGCCATGAACAGTCATTGCTGGAAACACAACTTGGAGCTTCCTTGAACCCTGAGATTGGTTTCCCTGAGGAAAGTCGAATTTCGTTTCTCCAGCTAGAGTCATCATCCCATCCTGACTCCATCTTAGAGCAGCTGTGCTTTATCTCCATCGTCCTTCTGCGTGTCCTTGTCCAGTGAGCCGCAGACACCACAGCAGCATCAGTGAGGATGTTCCTGAACTGCGTCCCTCCAGCCTTACACCAGACCTTCCTCCCAGCAAAAGGGAGGGCAGGGATGGCTTCGTAGGTGCATTCGTCAAGGTTCTCTAGAGGAGCAGAACCATGGAATGGAGAGATGGTCTGTTGGATTTATTAGACTGGCCCAAAGGTTACAGGCTGTACCGTCCACCAATAGCTGTCTGAGAACCGGTAGCAGCTCAGTCCAGAGGACAGATAGATGCCTCAGTAGTCCCAATCAGGCACTGAAGCCTAGAGGATTCCTGGTCTTCAGCCACAGTGGAAGGCTGCAAAAGCTGGGTCCCAATGTCCACAAAGGACAGCAGGCAGAAGGCTCTGATCACTCCTGGTGTTTCTTCCACTACCGGAAAGGTCATCCACTCTGGGGGAAGGACTTCCTTCTGATACGGATTATTGATAACTAATATAAATAAGCGACAGAGAGAGAGAGAGAGTTTGGATCCCTCCCCCCTCCTCCTCCTCTGAGTTCATGTCCTCTGATGCAAAAAGAATTTATACACAGGGACAGAAATAAATTCTAATTATACATATTTATTCTAATTTTAAATTTAGGAAAAGAGGAATTGGATGGAGAAGTCGCCCAGTTACCATGTGGGAAGTCACAGAGTTCTCCAGCCACCAGTGTGGGGAGAACATGTGTCAGAGAGTTAATAGAACTTATAGTGTTCAGCTAAATAAGCAGCCAAAGAAAAGATAACAGAAAGCTCCTATTAAGAGAAGGAAAGGTTTATGAGGGAAAAAGTCTAGAACCTGCCCCCACCCAGCCATTAGCTGGGGTGGGGGGGAGGCCTTACCTTACTGGGGCCTGGATCAGCAGTCTCTTTACTCCATTGCCACATGGGGGAAGAGAGTGACTTCCTCTAGGGAAGTGAATTTAAGTTTTCCCCAGGTGAGTCAGGGAGTCAGCTGATTGGTTCATATTTGACCAATCAGCCCCTAGGTTATAGCTCTAACTAGCTAGATACCTCCCACTCAAGGGGAGGGGGCTGCCTCTGCAGAGAGGTATGACCGTCTCACTTCCTCCATCAATCCTTCCTGGAAACACCCTCCTAGACCTGTCTGAGAGGCAGGTCACTTTCTTGATTCCTGATCAATCAAGTTGACAAGAATTTAACTAGCACAGTAGGTACAACACTTGCCCCTTGAGAACGAGGACCTGAGTTCAGATCCCCCATGGAAAAACCAGGTGTTGAAGAACATGTCTGTAATCCTAGTTCCAAAGAGGTGGAGACATGAGGATCTCTGGGATTTACTGCTTAGCTAGTTTCACCAAAAGCTCCAGGTCCAATGAGAGACCTTATCTTAAAAAAATAAATAAGGTAGAGGGGCTGGATAGATGGCTCAGTGGTTAATTCACTTGCCTGCAAAGTCTAACAACCCAGGTTTGATTCCCCAGTACTCATGTAAGCCAGATGCACAAGGTGATGTATATATCTGGAGTTCTTTTGCAGTGTGAGGAGCTCTGGTGTGTCCATTCTCTTGCTCTTTCTCCTTTTCTCTCTCTCTCTCACTTTCTTACTCTTTGCAAATAAATAAATAAAAATATTAAAAAATAAAAATAAGGCAGAGAGGAAGACACCCAGCATTGACTTCTAGTCTTCTCTTTCCTATGCACACATACCACATAAGTGCTCACATGCACACACACACATGCACACATATGCAAAAAATAAATTAAAAAATTTAAAAGTGATAGTGCTAGAGAGATGAACCCTGAGGACCCCTGAATTTGATTCCCAGCAACCATATAAACAGCAGGGTATGGCCACAGATGGCCCTAACCCCAGTTCTGAGGGTGCAGAGACTAAAGAAGTGCTGGGCGCAAGAATCAGTGAGAGACTCCATCTCAAGGAACAATGTGGGGGAGACCCATAGTTCTCGGATCTCCACAAGCACGTGCATGGGGCACACGCACCTGCACACAGTGCATATACCACACACACCAGCACCTCCACACACTGTCTGCAAAACACCAGCTCTGAGTGATTCATCTGCACCTGGGCCCAGAAGTGGGTCTTAGCCTGGCAGCTCTGAAGTTACACAGGCACCTGGATCCCACAGAAAAGTCAGGAAGTCAGAGCCTTGGGACATGGCGCCAGGGTGGAAGAGGTCTTTAACTTTTCCCAGCTAGAGTTGCATGCTGGTGCTCAGAGGGAAAGACTGATTTTTATTTCATGAAAACTAGTTAACAACAATTTGGATCTTAAATGTCCCCCAAAGACCCATATATTGAAGGTTTGGTGCCCAGCCCAGGTACTATGGAGAGGCGGTGGAGGCTTTGAGAAGCAGGGCCTAGTGGGGGGTCTTGGATTACTGGAGCTGTGCCCTTGAAAGGGTCATAGGGCGCCAGTTCCCCCTCCTCCTCCATCATCTCCTACCTACTCCTTTTCTTTGTCCTCTCTCTTCTCTTCTTCTTCTTCTTCTTCTTCTTCTTCTTCTTCTTCTTCTTCTTCTTCTTCTTCTTCTTCTTCTTCTTCTTCTTCTTCTTCTTCTCTCTCTCTCTCTCTCTCTCCAGCTTTGTGGGATAGTTTGGCTCTGCCACACTCTCCCATCATGACTTGCTCCTTTGCTTTATATGGTGGTTTTGAATGTAAATGTCCCCACAGCCTCAAATAAGATTAGACTTCTACTTAAGTCTGGAGCCCCTGGAGCCCTGCTGGATGAGGTGAATGCTGGGGGTGGATCTTGAGTCCACCCTAGGGTGTGTAAAAAGCCAGCTTAAGCTCTGGCTGTTGTCTCTCTGCTGAGGTTGCATGATGAAATGAGCCAGTTTCTTCTGCCATGATGAAGCTTCCCCTGGAATCTGTAAGCCTGAGATAAACCCTTTCCTCCCATTAGCTGCTTCTGGCTGGGTGTTTTGTCTCAGCAACGAGAAGGTAACTGCAACACCTCTGGACCCATCATAGATCATAGACTGGTACCTTTGAGACCATGAGAGCCCAAATAAACCTTTTCTCTTCATAGGCTGATTATCTCAGGGACTTGTTATAGTAATGGAAACTGAGTAACACACCATTATAACCCTCCTTGACATGTTTAAACAACCACCTCGTCTCCTTACCTCAGCTTATTGACTTTTCCAGTGTTAACAGGAGTCAGCCATGCAGGCAGGAGCTGGGAGATGGAACAGGTGAAATGAGATGAATGACAGAAATTTTAAAAGGATCTTATTGGTTAGGGAGAAGAAAACCACTTGATGTGGTAGGGAGAAGGGAGCCATTGAAGGCTGGAGAGAATTTCAGGGGAAGGACAGATGAAAATTAGGTTTAGATTGGTAATGCTGAATCTGTATTTGAAAATACATATTTATTGACTCAAAACCCAATATGGCAATGATGGACACTTGGTCATTCTCAGAAAAGTACCTACCAAATGTTCCCCAAGCAAATCTACCCTGGAGCCAATAATAAAATCCAATAAAGTTTGCTAATTACATTCTCTAATGAATTGTGAGGCTGGCTAATTCACAGAGCAGAGGTTGTATAGCCAACAGCTATATTCAACAGTTTCAATTACTTACATATGGTGTCTAATTTTGGTGTTAACTGTGCCCATTAACCCACACAGAATGGCTCTAAATTCCTGCAGGATGGCTAATGTATGAATTCCTCTGAGGCCACTAACCACATTTTCTTTGTCCAGATTCATACTGGAGCTTTATGAAGCTTCTTAATCTGAAATTAGCCTCTGGAAAAATGAGCACAAAGTCTGCAATTCCTTCTCTCATGGAATAACTCATTGTATCATTGACTTCAAGCTGAAAACCAGCCCTGTGATTTTTCTCTTTATCAAAAACTTGACTGAAAGAGGGGCTGGGGATGTAGCTCATTTGATAGAAGGCTAGTATTCTTGAAGCCCTGGGTTTGAGCCCAATACCTCATTAAGTGGGTGTGGTGGTGTGTGCCTGGAGGCAGGAGGCTCAAAAGTTCAAGGTCACCCCTTTAATCCCAGCACTGGGGAGGCAGAGGTAGGAGGATCACCATGAGTTTGAGGCCAGCCTGAGACTACATAGTGAATTCCAGGTCAGCCTAGGTTACATGGAGACCCTAACTCAAAAACAATAACAAAGTTCAAAGTCACCCTTGGTTATATCTAGAGTTGGTGGGGGAGGGGAAGACTAACAGTCATACTAGAGTGAACAGGCTTCCATCCTTCAGAGATCCTTAAAATGGCTATTTGCCTTTTGAGCTGTAGCTCCAGGAAGATACATCCTGCTAGCTGGAGCCTCTCCCCAGCCTTCTCCGAGGTAGACAAACATGGCCACCCCAAAATGATCCAAAGCCCTTCAGTGAATGAGCCATTGGTTGCCACAGTGAAGATCCAGAGACAAGCTGCATAGATGTAGTTCTGCTCACTGAGCTCTCTGACTGCAGGCTCTGAGGGAGCAGGCAGGGTGGTAGCCTTGGTCTCTCACTCCCCCCAATGCCCTAGAGGAGGGAGGCCAAGGCAGGAGGATTGCCATGAGTTCAAGGACAGCCTGGGCTACACAGTGAGTTCCAGGCCAGCCTGGACTATAGCAGAGTGAAACCTTTTTCAACACCCCTCCCCCAAAGGAGGTTGAAAGGGGGTGGGGGAATCAGGTTAAGTATTCAGGTGTCTCTCATGCAACATAAGAAACACCTACCAGGCCTTTGGGCCAGGAAGTAGACTTCATTCTATCCTTCACTTCCTCCCTCTGCCCCACGGGTCTCCCCAGCCTCTTCCTTTCCCTGGGTCCACAGCCACTCATCTCTATAGAGAGCTCATCCAGTTCCCCTGAATCCCACAGCCAATGGAGCTCAGGGGTGCCTGTCTTCCTTGCAGTTTCTGTTGCCTCCAGCAGAGGCAGCTGTGAGCAGTCCGCATTGGCTTGGGGTGAGCAGGACAAAGGATGGATAAGGATGAGTTCTGCTGCGGTTTTCCTGATGGTTGGAAGGGATTCATTTCCTTCCTGAGGTAGTCGCTTCCTCCTCGCCTGAGTTGTGTGTCAGTTCACATTGAAATGACTCCTTGGTGTCTGTCTAACTCGTGGGTGGGTAGTAGTTAAATGGCTTTTAGGGGGAATATGCATATGTATAACAAATTAATATTACAGATTAATAATTGTTGCCCATTTAATTTCTTTATAATTTAACCTTTCTCAACAGATATTTGACTCATCTTCTTTACTAAGAATGCTGATAATGCCTTATTTTATCTTTTGAACTCCTCTATGTCAAGAACAGGAATGGTTTGACATATAGCATGTAATAAAAACTTGTTAATTTCATTTATGGTCTATATCAGCTTGTATTGGAGATCTAGAAGACCTATCTCCTTAACATTAAACCATATGAAATCACAATAGTGTGCCAAATCCAGTTAGCATGTAGCATGAGCTATTCTCTCCATAAATAGACATTTTGTGTTTTGTTCAAGTTTTGAAATGCTATTAGCAGAAACCATTAAGGTATTAGAGAATCAAGACGCAAGCAATGATTTTCACACATTTTGCAATGGATATACCGTGTAGATTTACAGCCGTGCAGCAGTGCCCACATGAGAGGAGCTGTGTGACACGTCAAGCCACTTCTGCTGATTTCTGTGATGTACACCAACTTGTGCAAATCACTTCATCAAGTCTGGATGGGATGTCCCTACACATGGACATATGCATAACTACACATGAGACAGTATCGTTCAGATAACTGATACAGGCATCAACTGTTAATTCACTAGGAGGAGTGACGCCAAGTTAGAGGAGACCTGCATCCCAAAGCAGAAGAGACATCTCCTGGGAATTAGCTCTTAAAGATTCATTTTACAGGTGCCACAGCAGGCTGACTGTAAGTGGGACTTCCCTGAGCCCAGAATATTGCTGGATGAATACAGACTAACTGCAGTAGGTCTCAGACAACCTCTGGACTGTATGAAGTGCCGGGGCTTAGCCAGTCTCTGGGTTTAACTATAGACATGTTCGTTTTGATTTGAGAAGAGGAATTTGGAAGAGTATCTTGTTTCTTCAATAATCTAGAAGAGATTTAACATTTTAAAAATCATTCATTGAGGAAATGATTAACCTACACATAATACATAACTCTCATTTTCCCTGATTGCATGCTTATAGCTTCTTGTATGTTTCTACCATCTTTTTATGTTTTATAAACTTACAACTTTTCCTTCTCCTGAAAGTGCCTGGGATGCAAGAAAGTGATTGTTGATTTGTGCCTCCCTAGGGCTTGGGGAGTGCCTCAGGGGTTAGAGTGCTTGCTCCTCAAGCATGCAGGCCCGAGAGGGCCCGAGTTTGATCTCCAGCACCCATGTAACCCCGGTCCTGAGGGGTGGGGGAATGATGGAGACAGGAGAATTTTGGGGGCTCACTAGTCAGCCAGGCTGACCCAAAACAGCTGTTCGGGTTCATAGAGAGACTCTTTCTCAAAGAAACAGCATGGGAGAGAGACAGAGAAAGATGCTTACATGCCAGAATACACACATGTAGTTTGTAGAATTCATGTAGAAAATATTCTCCTCTCTCCTCCACCTGCTTGCACACAGGGCACATCTGTGTACATATATGCACATACATTATACATACACCACAACACACATACTATGCACATGTACATACAAAAATTTGTTTAAAAAAACTTCCTGGGAGCTGGAGAGATTGCTCAGTGGTTAAGGCACTTGCCTGTAAAGCCTAACAAGCCAGCTTTGATTCCCCAGGACCCACATAAAGCCAGCTGCACAAAGTGGCACATACATCTGGAGTTCGTTTGCAATGGCTAGAGGCCCTGGCCTCTATGCCCATTCTCTCCTTACAAATAAATAAAAATAACCCTCCTGGTCACCTTCAGTGGTGTGCAGATTGGCCTGGTGTGTGTATTCCTCTCTCCTGCCTTCTCCTGGGAGTGGAGTTGGTGCTGGCCAAGGCAATCCAGTTATCACGTGGTCCCTGTCCTGAACTACTTTCTTGGCCAGGGCCTCCTGCCACCACAAACTCCAAATGCATGAGCCACCTTGTACATCTGGCTTTATGTGTGTACAGGGAAATCAAACCCAGGTCATTAGGCTTTGCAGGAAAGCACCTTAACCACTGAGCCTTCTCTCCAGCTCTGCAGTTACCTTCTTGTTCCTGGGACAAAACACCCAACCAAAAGCAGCTGATTGGAGGAAAGGATTTATTTCCACTTTAGTATCTCTGGGGAAGTTTGATCAGGGCAGGTAAAACATGAGCAGGAAGCTGTCCCCTTTTTAGGTGGAAGTAGTCTCCTATTGGGCATGGAGCCAGGCCAATAAGGCTCAAGGTTCTCTCCAAGTGACACACTCCAGCAATGCTCCACCTCCAAAAATGTCACCATCTGGGGATCAGGTAGAAAATTTAATTACAGGGCTGGGGAGATGGCTCAGCAGTTAAAGGTGCTTGCTTGCAAATCCTGCCAGCCTGGATTTAATTCCCAAGTACTCACATAAAGCCAGGCACACAAAGATAGATGGTTATGCATAGAAATATCCACAGATGTGCATCGATGCATGGACTGGTATACATGATATGACATGTACTTTACTGCCTTAGCTGAAAGGCTATAGAAGTCAGGACAGGCCAGTCGCTGTAAGTACATCTAACATCCAATTCTTGGCTTATTATATATTTTTCCATAAAAGAAAGCAGGGGGTCTGGGGAGACAGTTCAGTGGGTAAATTGCTTGCCTTTGCAAGTATGAGGACCTGAGTTGATTCCCAGTACTCATGTAAAAATCCCAGTCCTGAAAGGCAGAGACTGGAGGATGCCTGGGGCATGCTGGCCAGACACTCTAGATTGGTGGGTTCCTGGCCAATGAGAGATCCTGTCTCACAAAACAAAGGTGGACAGTGCCAGAGGGAGGACACTCGAGGTTGTTCTTTGACCCCTGCCCCCCACACATATTAAAAAAGAAGAAAAAACCCCACAAAGACTCGGGCAGGAGCATCTCACCATCCAAGGAGGTAAGAAAGTGCTAGAACAAAACAAACCAAGGCCATGGGAATCAACTGGAGGATTTGTCCAGTGCTTAGATCTGGAATAACTTAAGTTATAAAGTGGTGCTGAATAATACCCACAGGGCCCTGGTAGGAGTGAATCAATAGACAAACGGAAGAGACAGAGAGTCTTCCTCCCCCTCCCTGACATCCCCAGGAGGGCCTCTTAAGGGTGGTCTCAGACTGAGCAGCACTTCTTCCTCTGTCCTTGACCCACAGCCCTCGCCAGCATGTGTTTAATGATTCCCTTTGATCTGGTTTTGCTTGTTTTAATTTTTACCTTACTTTTTAATTTTTTGACACTGACCTATGGAGCCCAAGCCAGCCTCAGACTCTCAACACAGCCCAGGCTGGCTTTGAACTAGCATTCCTGTTGCCTAATCCTTCCCAGTGCCCCCAAGCCCTGCTCTTTATTCAGTTTTATAGTTCACGTACTCATCTGCTCCTGTATTGAACTCGGCTGCTGGCCCTTCCACCGTCCCTAAACTCCCGAGGCCTTCTCTCACGGAGGGCTGACCCTGGGCCATGGAGAAGTTATGGGTAGGCATTGGGGCTATTACAAGTGCCTTTATGAAAGGTGGAGGGTTTTTTTGTTGTTGGTTTTTTGAGGTAGGGCCTTACTCTAGCCCAAGCTGACCTGGAATTCACTATGTAGTCTCAGGGTGGCCTTGAACTCACGTTGATCCTCCTACCTCTGCCTCCCGAGTGCTAGGATTAAAGGTGTGCGCCACCAGGCCAGTCTAGGTGGAGGGACTTTTTTAAATGCCCATATTTAACTCTAATTTCTTTGCACTGACTGCCAATTCATTGCCTTAAAACTGGTCTGGTTTCCAAAATGTGAGCACATAAGAGCCATTTCTTTCTTTCCTTCCTGGTAGCATTTTCCCTTCGCATCACCAGCCAAATTCATCTTACAAAAACAGAGTGGTAATTTTGTTGCCCAGAGTATAGTTCTATCTGTGAAAGGTGTTCTGATTTGAAAGTAATTCTTTCTGTTTCTGGTTCTTGATTTTTTTTAACCTTATGACTTACTATCAGATGTGTCTGCTGAAGACCAAGTCTCCTGGGTCTAGTTTTAGGTAATCCAGGCTACCTGTTGCAGGAGACTGGACACTGTAGATGTGCTTTAGAGTTAAGGCCCATGCCTGGTGGAGGGAAGGCACTTTATGCGCCAAGAGGTGACTTAGGTGGCCCAACTTATTTTCTGAGCCCTGCAGCAAAGGCATTTTGTCATCGTTTTTCTCACAGAAGAGTCCCATGCTGCAATTCTTGGTTCTGTGCTGTTAGTATTGAAATTTGTAGAAATCCTTTGGAGAAAGCTATATTCATTCAGTTCTTCTCACCCACCCACCACTTAGTCCTCCTTTATCTCACTTAATTTCCCTGGACACCCTGTGAAGTAGGAATTGCTGAATCCATATTGTTGGAAGTAAGAAACCTGAGTCTTGGAGAGCAAACAGTTTATCCAGGCTGCTAAGTAAAGGGCAGGGTGGGGTTCAAAGTCAAGGGCAATGTCTTTATGCCAAACTAAAAAATTAATGCATTTTCATATTTACCTATAAAGTTCATGAAATCTGTAAGAACAGGGTCATCACTATTTTAGAGAGAAGGAAATTGGCCCTCAAAGAAGTTGATTTTTGAAAGCTCAAAGTACATGTTATACTTGAAAGAAATTGTCTATATGAAACCCAACACTAGATACAATGAATATATGCCATTTTAAAATGTAAAAAAAGCTGGGCATGGTGGTGCATGCCTGTAGTTCCAGCACTCTGGAGGCAGAGGTAGGAGAATTGCCATGAGTTCAAGGCTAGCCTGAGACTACATAGTGAATTCCAGGTCAGCCTGGGCTAGAGGGAGACCTTACCTCATAAAACCAAAACCAAACAAACAAAATCTAAAAATCGGTGCTGAGGAGATGCCTCAGTGGGTAAAACTGTTTGCAGTGTGAACATGAGGATCCGAGTTCAAACCCCAACGCCCACATAAAAAGGCCGACACGGCGGCACATGCCTGCAACACTGGTGCTTTGGGAGGTCAAGACTGGAGAGTCACTGGAGCTCACTGGTCAGCCAGTCTGACTGGAAACCAGGGAGCCCAGGTTCAGTGAGCGACTCTCTCTGGCCTCTGAACATGTGCACACATGGGAGTGTACATCTGCACCTACACATGCATATATGCACACACACACCACATACTACATACACACAGCAAACAATGGTTTAAAGTCATCTAAAAATTGTTTTTAAAACATTGATTATTTTCCTTAGCCCTGCATTTGGACTAGAACCAGAGGCCATGCTGCTGTAGAGCCTTGCTGTTTGCTCTCTGGGAACCCTCTCTGTTAATGACTGTTAACTGAGGTCCAGTGATGTACCAGGCAATGGGCCTATATCATCCATACACATATCATGAAGTTCCTGGTCTGCTGGAAAATGCTGGGAGATTTTTAGCAAATGCATATAGTCCTTTTGGAATGATCCAGTTCCAAATATGGTATTCATAAAAATATTTTTGGTGGGTTGGGGAGATGGTTCAGTGGTTATGACACTTGCCTATGAAACTTAACAACCCAAGTTCAGTTCTCCAGCACCCATATAAAGCTAGATACACAGGCCACATGCATCTGGAGTGTTTGCTAGAGGCCCAGGTGCACCCATCTCTTCTGTCTCTCTACTTGCAAATAAATAAATTAATTAAAAAAATATTTCTGGAAAACATGCTTAAGAGAGATAGGTCATCTTCATCTGAAGCAACTGAAATTGAAATTGAAATTGAAGGCTTGGTGTGGCTACCAATGAGGAAGCCATCTTTATTAAGCTCTAGAGATAAAACACATTGGCTGTAAGCCTGCCCCTCCAGTGAGAAGTCTCTGGCTTCCAGTATAGGCATGTCAAGTAGAATGTTCTATGACCAGTAACAGCGTGACTTTGGAACTTTACATATATATATATGAGGACCAAGTCCTGACAATGGATGGTGGTGATGGCTGTACAGCCAGGTGACAATATCACTGAAATGTACAACTTTATACTAACAATGCTTAACAAGGCAAACTGAATGATGGGTAATGACTCCCCCACAACAGTGAAGAGGCTAATGAATAATATGATAGAGATAGAACCTCTCTGTTGGAAATACACTTGGGGCTTGTACCTATTAGAATGATTGAAAGTAAGTTTCTAGAAAGGTAAAAGATCAAGCTAGCTTGCTGTAGTTCTAATATTACTGAATGCTTTATAAAGTGGAGACCGAGTTCAGATTTATAGCGAAAAGAGAATGAATATACACAGTCCAGGTCAGGGATGGCACGTATGCCCCTGTGAGCAATGCCCCTAGTTTAAAGGTAGCATTCGAACTTTTAGTTTGCATTTGATGAGTGAAGGAAGACTTTATGCCTGTCTTCAAATTAAATATTTTTGTTTATCAAAGTAGGGTCTTACCCTAGCCCAGACTGACCTGGAATTCACTATGTAGTCTCAGGGGGGCCTCGAACTCATGGCAACTCTCCTACCTCTGCCTCCCGAGTTCTGGGATTAAAGGAATGCATCACCACGCTTGGCCTCAAATTAAAAATTGTAAACCTATTACTATTAAAAAAATCTTTTCTTGAACCACAAATATGCCCCGGGCATACCTGAACAGTGTTTCCCAGCAACAATGTGGCCATGTCTACATTCACACAGCTCAGTGCTTTGGAGACCAAAGGAAAAGCGTGACACAGTCCCTGTTGGCAAGAGTGTCACTTGGTGGATACTACTCATCTCGTAGTTTCTAGGTCAGGCCATGCTCATGTCTTCCTCAAGGACTTTACATTCTTTCCACTTTAAATTCTACATCTCTGTAGATTGTCATGTTTGGCTGCTTCTATAAAGACAAAACCCTAGAGATGGCTTGTCCCCTGAACACCTTACGTGAAAGGTCCCGCTCCACTCTTGTCTGAAGTTATGGGTTATTTTCTACTCCCCACAATCCCTATCAACAGTGTCACCTCAATTCTTCACATGCGTACCTCCATCTCCTAGACTGATGTCTAGCACAGGTCAGATGCACAATAAACATTTGCAGGCTTCAATCAATAGGCAGGGTGGCTTTGGGTATCGTATTAAAGGCTTGGATGGGCAGCTTGATCAATGGCACACAGGTGAGAAGAGAATGTGTTCATTCGGCCATGTCATTATACACAGAAAACCAAAGGAAGTGAAAATGGTAACATCTCAGGACATATATGACACAGCCCAGGGCTCCCCCCCCTCTTGCCTTCCTCATGGCAGGAGCTCTTTGTACTTCCTCCTTCTCTTTGCCTTAAAAAAAAAAGACACAGCTCAGAAGTCAAAGAAGAGGAAGAAAAAGAAAAGACTGGTTTGTTGGGTGCTAAGCAGAGGGAAAAGTGAAGAAGCAGAGGCAGGAGTCCTCTTCCCCATGGAGAGATAGCTGGCACTTAGCAGAAAGAGCTGCTGAGAGCAAGGGAAGGCCATGCCCTTCAGGGAGCTTATGGGTATCTTGGAGCAGAGAGCAAGATACTGTCAGTCTTCCAATATCTAGTGAGGTCCTCATACACACATCCAACAACTTGGATAGGATTTTCTTTTATAATTCTAGAAAGTTCCAAAATATAAAACTTGACCAAGTGCAAGCAACACTGAGCAGGCATTGTACCAAGGGCTGTAAGTATCTAAAGATAATTTCAAGAACAAGGAGGCCAGGCATGGTGTGTAATCCCAGCTACTCTGCACACAGGAGCGGGAAGACTGTACATTCAAGGCTAGCCAGGAAACATATGGAGATGTCCGTCTCAGAACCCAACCACAACCTAACATGGGAGGATGCTCGTGGATTCTATGAAATACCATGCCACTTTACATGAGAAATGTATCTGAAGATGTTGGCACAGAGGAGGGATTACTGAGAGAATACTGTGTTGGTGCTGAAGAAAAAGTATGGGGAAGGGCCAAATTGTTAAAAAATTATTTTTTTCAACAAGAAAGGGGTCCAGGCAGGGAAGGCTTGTGCAAGGTCTCAGTTTTCTCCCTGGTGAGGAGCAGCTGCTGAAGAGAGGAGAGAAAGAGAGGGTGGCCATGGAGGATGACCAAAATGGTCCCAGAGTAAGTCTGTGGAGCATGGGTTAGTGATAAGCCAGGCAAGGAATGTTTTGTGCCAAACTTCTGGAGTCTACTGTGGCTGTGGAAATCAACAATATTTGGATATGTATGTCAGCATGACATCATAACTCACCTAGAAGGAGACAATAGGCAAGAAATTTTCTTTTGGCCTCATGTTCACTTCTTTTTAGTAACACCCCAGTGTCATTAGGTACACCCCAGCACTCAGGAGGCAAAGGTAGGAGGGTCGCTTTGAGTTCCAGGCCATGCTTTGACTACATAGTGAATTCCAGGTTTGTCTAGGCTAGAGTGAGACCCTACCTCAAAAAAACAAAACAAAACAAAAAAACAATATGTAGTGCTGGAGAGGTGGTTCAGTGGTTAGGCTGCTTACCCAGGTTACCAAGGACCCAGGTTCCATTCCCCAGTACCCACATAAAGTCAGGTGCACAAAGTGGTGCATGAATCTGGAGTTCATTTGGAGTGGCCAGAGACCCTGGTGTGCCCATTCTCTCTGTCTCTCTTCTCTCTGTCTCTTTCTGCTTGCAAATAAATAAATACTTTAAAAAATCAATATGTAAGCACATGACCATTATTAGAAATCTGGACAATTTTAAGTTTTTGAGAAATTCATAATCCAGGCAAAATTTTGAAAAATATTTTTTTTGACTTTTTAAAAATTTGCTACATGGGAGAGACGGGAGAGGGAGGGAAGGAGAAATGGGCTGCCAGAACCTCCAGATGCATGCACCACTCTGTTTATCTGTGCATCCTAGGGATTGAACCTGGGCTGTCAGGCTTTGCAAGCAAAAAGAGCCTTAACCATTGAGCAATCTCTCCAGCCCTTGAAAAATATTTTAATGGGCGTCTTTTGTGTGTTGTATGTGTTTGCTGGGCTGGGGATGAAGCCCAGGGCCCTTGCAGACGAGAGCTCTACCTCTACATTACACTCTAACCCCTGTTTTGATGTTCTGAATATATTGCTATCATTCCTTAATAGATTCATGTCCAGTCATTTTCATGTATTTTGCCATGATTTTTTCCCTAACTTACCAAAGAATCTTCAAAATGTAAATTCCTGGGTATGTGTTACAGTTACTTTCTCATTGCTGGGATAAAAACACATGGCCAGAAGCAGCTTATGAGAGAAAAGGTTTACTTTGGCTTATATTTTTTTTTGAGGTGTATGATGTAGAGGCCAGAGAACAACCTTAGATGTCATTCTCAGAAACACTGTACACCCTCCTTTGAGACAGGGGCCTCACTGGCCTGGCTCTCACTAGTTAGGTTGGACTCGCTGGCCAGTAAGCCCCAGGGATCCTCCTATCTCCACCTCCTTAGCACTGGGATTAAAGGACTACTACCACACTCAGAATTTTTACATGGGTACTAAGGATTGAACTCAGGTCCTCATGCTTATAGGTAAGCAATTTACCAACTAAGCCATCTCTCCAGCTAAGAGATGACCTCCCTGCTACTAGAGTGATACAAAATTCTTTTTTGTTTATTTGTTTGTATTTTTTTATGTTGACACTTTTTGGTGGGAACTAATTACTGAATTAGACTGTTGATGACCCTGACAAGTATATTTTCAGTGAAGGGGTGGGGATGCATGCTGTTTTCCCTGAAAGTGAAGTGGTCAGAGAAATACAGCAGGTTACAGGGCATTGAAGGTCATCTACTCTTGGTCAGAAACTGAAAGACTGGCTCAGAGAGAGGCATAGGAAAGGGTATTTAACCAGAACTGGGGCTCTGTCCAGCACAGACAGATGGACCAAGGGCTCTGCGTGGGATGCTGAGAGGAGGGATAGAAGAAGGGTCACCATTTCCACAGCCCAGCTTTTATGCTCCATAAACACAGCCTATAGACTAGAGCACCCCAGAGTCGTCTTCTCACACAAGCTAGATATTCTGCAGATGACACTGTAGCTCAAGAAGGAAGCATGCAACACTGGATAAATAGTTCTCAAATTTTATTTTTATTTAAGTTTATAACAACTGAAAGGTGCCAGAAGTCCATGGTGAATATAAGGTAAGAGAGCCCACCCACAGAAAGATTTGAAAATGAACCTCACTAGGCCACTTCATTGTAGTCTATGACGAGGGGGTTTGATGTCTCCACAAAACACATTACCATCTGTTTAGATTTTATCAAGTCCTAAGAAACTTTGTGTTTCAAATTACAAAAAACAGTGGATGGACAAAAATAAAAAATATGATTTTTTAAAGTATGTATATAAAAATTTTATTTTTGTGTAAATGAAGTACCTGATAAATTATTGAAAAAAAATTCTGGAATGTGTTTTTATGTAGTATAAAATACTACTAAATTATAAAAGACAATAATAAATTATTTTTATGGGTAAATAAAAGAAATTATATGAAATCTTTCAAAGACTAGTGACACTTTTAAAAGGAATTAATATCCCTTTATAACTCATTTAATGAGTGTCTGATTTGCTTCCGGTTTTGCCCATTGCATGTCTTGTAGACATTTTGCTGCTCTAACCAAGGCTGTGTAGCAGAAGAGAAAGGGACCAAATTCAAACCAGTCGTCCCAGTGATCCCGTGGGGGGGAAGACAGCATGATCTGGGAAGGTAGTGGCAGCTAGATGTGCTAAGAAATAAGGCATTGCTCTTTATACCAAGTCTTCATTATAAAAATGAAAAATATTTGATAAGCAAAATATTTTCATGATTCCATCTAAGTCCTCCATGATCTTAGGATATGAACCACTCAGAGCTGGCTGTTCTCACCATGAAGATATACTAGATGGCGGCTCCCTGCATGAATCTAGAAGACTTGGTCATACTCTGTTTGACTTTAGGAAACCCTGTTTCTCTAGCTGGCCTCCTCTCTGTTCCTCAGGTAGATAATCTTGGGACTTGGGGGCATAGATGGGTCACAGATGCATTGCAGAAAATAACCTGGTCTAGAAGACCCAAGACCTGGAAGTTCACGCTTTGGTTACCTTGCAGCTGTGCAACCTTAAAAATGTCACTTCTGAATTTCTACTTCCAGTTATAAAACACAGACAGGCGGATCCACCTGGCTGTCAAACAGGTTCAGCTGTGAGCACTCCACAGAGGGATGTATTTGAACCTGATTTGGAACGTAGAATGCACCAGCCTAGCACTGGTGACTACAGCTTGAAAACTGTGGCTTCCTCTGGATTTGCTCGTGGGTTCAAGAAAATTAATCCAGCAATCAGGAGGCTTGAGGCAGGAGGATTGCAAGTTCAAGCCTATCCTGGGCTACATAGTAAGACCCTGTCTCCAAACAAACACAAGATAAAAAAACAGATCCCAAGTGCAAATAATTCACACATGCTTTACAATAAAATGAAAGGCATTATTTGTAAATTTTTTAAAAAATAAAAAAATCTTTGCAGCTAAATTATTCAACAACTTAATCTTTCTTTGATAAGAATGTTCACTATGTGACATTATGACTCTCCAAAGGAGAAATTCCATTATTAGTTCAGTTCTTTGCCTTAAAAGTTTAACAATAAGGCAGAAGAATGGAATAAGTTTGGAAAATAAGCAAAAAATATAACTCTAAACCACAGCCCTCTTATTTTAAAGAGCTTAAAAAGAATACTTTAATATATTTATAAGCAGCCTACTATTTGATAGTAATACTGACTCACCATGACAATCAACATTTATATACATATATTCCCTTATCACTTTAACTTATTAAATATCTAGCAGTCTTCAGAAACTGCACTGCATTTTAACAACAATATGCTTATTGTGGACTATCTAAGGTTTTGGTGGCCAGCATTTCAGAGAATGATTGGAGAAATAAATCCAGCAGAGCACATGGTGAGGTCCCCTATAGAGACAAGCCCATCTAAGTGGTGACATGACATGTAGAGACATGAACAGTAGTTTCTCTTTTAGACAGGAAGGACTCCTTGAAAGAGCAATGGACCCACTTGTGGACTAAATCTTACATATGGATCCTACAGTATTTTTCAAATAAAAAAACTTCATTATAAGATAGGGAACAAATACTATATTCTGGTCAGTAGCAAGCTTTTGGGACTAAATGACAAGCATACCAATAAAATGTGCTTAAGAACAACTCTATAGCACTATGACCTTTCTTATCAGCAATCCAAGATTAGTTCTCCACCAAAAGTACGCTCTCTCTCTCTCACACACACATATACACAAACTTTACATACCCTCTGTACCTACAAATGCAGCTTGTTATCAACACACTACTGATCAAAAAAATGGCCCTACAGATCTCTCAGGATATCTCTCAGGATCATTCTATGTTCTGGGACCTGGGGAGGGGAGGGAGGTAAGGCAAGAGGATTGCAAGGCCAGGGCTTGCCTGGGTTACATAAGTGAGACTTTCCACAGAAAAACCACCATTCCTTGGCTCCAAGGGCCTGCCAAGAACTTGCAGAGTGGAAATTAAACTAGCAGCAGCAGCAGCACAGGGTCATTTTCGACGCAGGTAAAAGCGAGTTCATCTTGTGCTCAGCAGAACATACTCAGGTCAGTTTAGGAACAGGTGATTTATAAACTTACCCTTGGCTAGTATGGATGAGGGCATTATTAACACTCGTAAAAGCATGGCTGGGTACCTTTCATTTCATAGTACGCTTTGCAGAATGGCACATGGGTAAGACAACAAAGGCTAAACGGGAAGGTCCTGTCTTCTAAGCTTGAATCACAACTTACAATAAAGTCCACTTCTCTCCGAGAAGCATTAGCTGTAAACGTCCTATGTTCTGTCCTAACTAGTTTCAGAGTTTGCACTTGGGTCTAGGTCCAGGTCAAATTATTTAGTCTACAAAAAGCAGCACAAATACTGTTCATTCTGGTTTTAGCATAAATTCCTTAAAGAGGACATTAAGGCCATTTAATGGAATCAGGGCAAACCTAAGACTACCCTGGCAAAAGTCACATGATGGACAGAAGAGCTCTGCGAAGGAGCCAGCAGTGGTGGTTTTGTGTTCTCCTCCTGGGCAACTTGGGGACAGCCCGTAGGATTCATTAGTCTCCAACATCTCCGTCTCGGTCTCCAATTAGCCAAAGAAAATGGAAACTTAAGGCCAACAAAGCTGTCCCGAGCAGATCACCCAGTGCCGTCAGATAGGGGATGGAGAAGCTGTCAGGGTCCTTTCCTTTCCTCCAGAAGTGGTGCACCATCCAGTCAGCAATCCACAGCAGGGTGAACACCTGGAAGAGAGTGCACAGGTGACATGGATACCATGACCTAACCAGTCTTTGCTGGAAGGAACAGTATCTGTCCACATCAAGAACCATATTGGGCTGGGCATGGTGGCACACGCCTTTAGTACTAGCATTTGGGAGGCAGAGGTAGGAGGATCGATGTGAGTTCCAGGCCAGCCTGGGACTACAGAGTGAAATCCAGGTCAGCCTGTGCTAGAGTAAGATCCTATCTCAAAAACAAACAAACAAATACCACTACCAACACCAAAAAAAAAAAAGTATTGAATAGTTAAGAGGAAATTTTTTTCTTTTTATAAGAAAAAGTAGCATGTTTGGTTGCAGTTCATAGGGGTTTTCAACTTTTCACATGTATCTTCTCATTTTCATCCATATAGTATCAACCATGGCCTTGGATTACAAATGGCCAAATCATTTTGCTCTACATCTTTACCAGGAAGAGGGTGTGGCTGGTTGAATCAAGGGGAAATGGGGACCAAAGACAGATCCCAAAGTGTGAACTTTAGCTGCCTTTGGACATGTGTAAGAGAGGTGCACTTTCAGCTCTCAGTGGCAACAGAGAAAGTTAAGACGATCTGCTTTTGGGTGTGCAAAAATGATCAGGTATTAGAATCCTGAACTTAGATGTTTAAGATTTGAATTTGAGCCTGTAATCCCAGCTCTCGGGAGGCAGAGGAAGGAAGATTGTTGGAAGTTCAAAGCCAGCCTAGGCCTCAGGGTGAAATACTACCCCCAAAAATAAAAGATTTGGATTTCTCAGGTCTTTCTCTGGACAGATTTTTCACTACTATGAGCTTAAATTTTCTTATTTTTTTAATTAAAAATATTTATTTATTTGAGAGAGAGAGACAGAGAAGGAGGCAGAGAGAGAGAGAGAGAGAGAGAGAGAGAGAGAGAGAGAGAGAGAGAGAGAATGGATATGCCAAAACCTCCAACCACTGCAAACAAACTCTAGACACATGTTTCACCTTGTGCATCTGAGGTACTGGGGAATTGAACTCGAGTCCTTCTGCTTTGCAGGTAAATGCCTTAACCATTAAGCCATTCCTCCAGCCCCAAATTTCCTTATTGAAGAAAACAAACACAATAAATATGGGCCTCAAAAATAATTAAAAGGTCAAGCCAGGCATGGTAGCACACGCCTTTAATCCCAGCACTTTGGAGGCAGAGGTGGAAGGATCGCCATGAGTTCAAGGGCCACCCTGAGACTACATAGTGAATTCCAGGTCAGCCTGGACTAGAGCGAGACGCTACCTCGAAAAACAAAACAAAAAATAATAATAATAATAAAGTCAACAGGAAAGTGCCAGCCACTCAGAACATAGCAGTGATCCCAACTGTAAAACTGCATGGTACTTCTAGTTCTCGGAGCTGCTAGTCTAAAAGTGACTCTTCTGCTCCAAAGAAGGGCTTCACTGTAGACCTCCCCCAGATCCAGAAAAAGTGCCACAGCAGATGCTCATGTCATGTTAGCTTTGGGACCAGTAGTCGAATGCCCGACCCTGCAGAAGCCTGGGGTCAGTGCAGGCCTCACTGGGTGGAGAGTGCTCTGAGCATCCTGCGGCTTCAGCACCCTCTGGTGCTGCCAGCTGGAGCCCTACCTGTGCTGGCCCAGCCTAAAGGCACCAGTACCTCCTGCAACAGCCCCCTGGAACCTATGGAAGGTCCTCTTTGTGCTGGTGGTAACTGCTCATAGATCCTAGCACGACATGGGCCCATCTAGTAGGACCTGGGAAAGGACCAACCCAGCCTGTGGTAAGAACCGTGGCTGCTGGTGCCACAGACACATGTATCTCCTGCATATATCCTATTTCATGGAACTGTGCCCATTGGTGTCCCTTGAACTTGCCCTGAAGGATCTGCAGACAGTCCCCTCCACATCTCTCACCATCAAGACTAGGGCAGCTGCAGCTACAGCCAGAGAATCAGGGTGCAACTCTGGAGCCTAAAGACACAAACCTTTGGAATGCTACCTCCGCTACAAGGTCAGGCAGCAGCCTTCATGATGCAGTCTCAGACTGCTGAGATATTCAGAGCCACTTCAAACAGACTTCACCTGAGATGCCCGGAACCCAAACCAGACCACCTACCTAGCCAACCGCCATGCTTTCTACCTCATCTAAATACAGCACTCTTCCCCTACAAAGTACCTCATAAAATTGAAAAATGTAAATGTCATACTAGGTGTGCAGGCACCCATATAAGGATACAAGAAAGTGAAGGGAAGCCTGGCCTCTCCAACAACAGTACCTCTGCAGAAACAGCTTTTAACCTAAAGGAAGTCCTTGATGTGCTTGGCAAAGAATTCAAAGTAATGATCCTACCAAGGCTCAATAATAAGATGCTGGAGAGTGGGGGTACACAATGCAAAGAATGGAGGAAAATAAGTCAGGGTAGGAATAAGAAACTCACTTCACTGGAACAAATACATATCAGCTAAAAGGGAAGGGTTAGGAAAACATAAATCATACACCAGTAGGAACCAAAATCAGGAGCTATACTCATGTCAGGTAAAGCAGACTTCAAATAAAATGAGACAGAGAAAGTCATTTACACATTGATAAAAGAACCATTCAGCAAGAAGACATGACAATTACAAACATATCTGCCTAACATGAGACCCCCAAATGTATAAAGCAAATATTCTTAGATTTACAGTGATAGACTCTAATTCAATAATACTCCATTTTCCTCATGAACAAAGAAACATCTGAGGTGAACCATACTAGAGAGCAGATGGACTCAACAGACATTAACAAAACATTTCATTCAAAGCAGCAAACCACATGTTCTGATCAGCACATTCTCCAAACAAATAGTATGTAAGACCACAAACCAAATCTTAACATATTTTTAAAAGTTGAAATTATATCATATATCTTCTCAGACCACAGGAAATAAAAGGAAAATACCAAGTATACAAATATAGAGAACCTGCAAAGACATGCTTCTGAAGGACCAATGGATGGCTAAAGACATTAAAAGGGAAAATGGAAAATATTTTAGAAAATAATGAAAATCACAATACAACATATTAACTGCAGTAGGATCAGCAAAAAGTGCTGATAGGGAAGTTTTTGGGAAAAAAATGCATCAAGGAATAAAAAGATCTCAAATACACACCAAACAGTACACCCCAAGGGCTTAGGAATACAAGGTCAAGCCAAACCTAAAATTAGCAGATGGAAATAAATGATAAAAATCAGACCAGAAATAAGTAAAAATTGAAACTAAAAAATTATAAAAGACCAACAAAGGCTGTTTTTGAGGGGATAAACAAAACTGAAAAGCCTGGGCTGGAGAGATGATCAAGGTTAAGTACACTTCCTATGCCAGCACAAGGCCCCGAAGGGGGCTGAGACTGCCCAGATCTCAGATAAGCAGCTGGAAGTGGCCATGCATACTCCTGTAGTCCCAATCCTGCAGGGGAGCACAGATGTGAGAGCCCCACAAACTCTATAGTTAGTGAAAGAGACTCTGGCTCAAAAAGAAGACCAGGCAGAAGAGCCATGGAGCAGAACACCTGAAGTTCCACAGGTGAGCCTATGGTGTGCATATGGCCCCCCACTACATTACCATGTACACACACAAGCAAAAATAAATAGCTAGATTAACAAAGAAAAAGGAAAGACCCAAATAAATTACATCAGAGATGCAAAAGGGGACATTACAATTGATACTACAGATATAAAAAAAAAGATCATCAGAAACTGTGATGAACAATTAATTATATGCTATGAAAAATTCTCCTGGACAATTTAGACACAATAAATAAACACCTGAACCAATACAAATTATACTTAATACCAAAATGGAATTAAGAAGATAGGGGAAATATAGACCAATGAGTAATGGGACCATTAAAAATTGTTAGCACTTATGATATCTGGGTGTGGTGGTAAATGCCTTTATTTCACAGCACTTGGAAGACAGGTAGGAGGATGGCTGTGAGTTTGAGGCCAACCTGGGTCTACGGAGTGAGTTCTAGGTTAGCCTGGGCTAGAGTAAGACCCTGCATCAGAAAAAAAAATCATTAGCACTTACAAACAAATTCAGTAGTTTCAAGGTACAAAATCAATATATAAAAGTAGTAGCAATTTATACACCAATAATGAACTTACTGAAAAGTAAATAAAAGCTATACCATCCATAATAGCTACCAAAAAAAACACAAGTGAAATATTTAGGAATAAACTTGTTCAAGGAAGTGAAAGAGCTCTACAGTGAAAATTATTAAACACTGATGAAAGAAATTATAAAGGACACAAAGTTGGAAATATATGCCATGTTCTGAATCAAATGAATTAAGTGTTAAAATGACAATATTACCTAAAGTGATAGCTACATTCAATGAATGAAATTTATGCCAAAATATAAATGACTTTCTTCACAGAAACAGAAAAAAACTAAAATTAATATGCAACCACAAACCACCCAGAGTAACATACAGCAGAGAAAAAACAAACTCTTCAATAAATGGTGCTGTCAAAACTGGATATGCACACTGTATTAATCAGGGTTCTCTAGAGGAATAAAACTGATAGAATGAATTGTAGTAAAAAGGGGGTTTATTAGATTTGCTCACTGCAGTCCCACAATAGCAGTCTGCAAGCCCAAGAGTCAAGGAACCAGTCACTGCTCAGTCCATGTGGCTGGAGGCCTCAGCAGTCCCAATCCAGCACTGAAGGCCTAAAGGCTTCCTGGGGAGCGCTGGTCTTCAGTCCAGGCTGGAAGGCTGAGGAAGCTCCGTTACAATGCTGATGAAGAGATGCAGACAAGCACCAACAGCCAG